>ML105372.1:15210-46802 GCA_003697995.1 Taxidea taxus jeffersonii
TTGAGGCCCTGGTTAAGGCCTAGTTTCTTCAAATCATGGAAGAGAAGAATGCACTGTGAAGTGAGCGCTTTAATTAACAGAAGACTCTGAGGGCACAGAGGAAAGAGGGACACAGACCAATGGAGAGCTGAACATGCTCTTGAGGGAATGAGTTACCAGACTGAAATCCTTTGGGGTAAGGTGAGCATGGACTTCTTTGACTCAGGTGTTTGGACCCAGAAGAGGCCCTGGGAGCACCAGGGAGCACACAGGGAGTGTGGGTAGAGAGGAGGAGGAAGGAAGAATCATTAACAGGAAAGGAAGCTCTGTTTTGCCTTTGAACGGATTTTGCTCTGGTTTGCCTTTGAACGGATTTATACGGCGGACGTGCTCTCTCCCCATCGTGGATAGCTAAGCAGAGCACAGGTGCAGCGGGGCTCTGCCAAGCCTGGAATGTTACTACACTGATGAGCACAGCTTCCTTCCAGCCTTTCCCACCGCCGGATTGCAACAGGTCATCATGGTCGTGTCTCGCCAGCTTGGCGGTTCTATGTAGCAGAGGGTGTCTGTCTTCCTAGTTCAGGCTGTGTTGGTGGAGAGGGGGGCCAGACAGAGGATAGGACTGAGGTTGGTCCCATATTGCTTCAGTCCCATATTGCTTCCATCTGTGGAGTCTTTTATTTTTGGAGCCAAAAATTCCACTCACAATCTGGGTCTGGAAGCCAAAATCCCCTTGCTAGTCCTCCAGCAAGATGTACTTTAGATATTTTTAAATGATTAATAAATTACATATGTTCATTTCACCGAGTATAAACCCCTCACCTGTGTTATTGGATTGCGACAGGAGACAGCCTGTAGGTGGGAAAGGGCCGTCTGTTGGAGCAGGGGAGGGATCTGTCTGAGGTCACATGCCGGGTTGGTTAACTGGCCGAGCTAGGATTCACATCATGTCTGTCTGATTTCAAAGTAACTGTTCTACTTTTTCATCCAGAGAAAGGGAGCAGCAACACCTGCCTCCTGGGCTGGTTGTGAGAATCTACACGAGAAGATCTACGTAAAGTGCCCAGCAGAGCTCCCCGTGCTTGATACCGTGCCTTATGCACTCACAAGCTTTCAGTTCCCCTCTTCTCCTGAAACCAAGACTGACCGGCTGCTGATAAGCCACGATACAGAGAAGGCTGCCGGTCCTGGGCCACAGTGAGCCTGTGTGTCACTCCCTCTGTGATCTCGAGGTGTCTGCCTATAGCTTGGTGCTCAAAGATGGGATCCTCTGGCCACCATGCTCCTTCTCTAGTGCCTCTCTCAATAAAAACACAACATGCTGACTGTATAAGAACCAGTAGGGTGGGGAGGGTTCTAAGACCATCATCAATTATTATAAAAATATACTTATTCATTCCATTTTAATAGGCCCCTATAGGCAGTGCCGGGGATAGGCTGTGGGACTAAGCAAACAATGAAAAACACCTCCTGATGCCACTAACCAACCAGCTATAGGAAGTCTTACTGGACACGGGGGATCTCAACCTCCCCAGATCCAACTCCCCTTTTTATATGAAAAACCCTATATTTATTATTATCATGAAATACAACTTTAAATCAATATAGCTTATCTTTGCTGGGATATTGACTAGGAGGGGACACAAGGGAGCCTTGTGGGGTATTGAAATGTTCTGTATATTAATGTGGGTGCTTACATGTGGTTACATGGCTTTATTCATACATAAAATTCATTGAGCAAGGGATTTCTCTGTTATGTTTTATAACTTTATGCAAATCCACAATTATCTCCATAAAATTGTCAATTAAAAATGAGATTCAGGTGAATTTTGTTTTACATGTATTTACCACAATTTTAAAAAATGAGGTATGTTTCATATCCATCAGATTGGCAAAAATTGAGACGTTCAATAACATTCAATCTGGCAAAGATGTGGAGAAAGGAGAAATATATATATATATTTTTTTTGCTGGGGAGGTAGGGAAGGGGAAATTCTTATACACTGATAGGAGTGTAAGTTAGTACAATTACTATGGAAAAGAATTACCTAGGAAGAATGGAAATGTAAATGCTCTATGAGCCAGCAATTCTAATTTTAATATACTACTGAGAAACAATCCCACAGATGAACAAGAATATATGTATGAGGCATTCTTTGGAATATTGTTAGTAATGGTACAAAATTGAAAGCCAAGTGTTCATCAGTTTTTTCCTTTAAAAATAAAAAGGAAGTACTGTGCACAAGTCAACATGCAACAGGAAATGTGGATGGAAATGTCTGATTTGATTCCATGGTTTGAGAAATTGTGCAGTGCCCAACAGGTACACACATACCATTAATAAGTAATTGTGGTTAAAAAAAAGTAATTGTGGTTGTTTTTTAAAGGTAAAAGTATTATTTTTTTAAGTCACATTTTGACATTGCCTGCCAAAACTGTGACAGATAATGTACAATGCCATTAACACATCCCCATCTATTTCAAAACCTCCAGAGAAGCAAGCAGATGAGGTTTTGAGTTAGCTCAGTGGTGGGGGTTACTGCTTGGCTTATTATAAACTGTGTTCTCAGTGCTCTTGAACACACTTAGGAAAGCACAGCTCTGAGGAGCTAGAAGTGACTGTTAGAAGTGAATCTTTTTTTTTTTTTTAAGATTTTATTTATTTATTTGTTAGAGAGAGAGTGAGCACAGGCAGACAGAGAGGCAGGCAGAGGCAGAGGGAGAAGCAGGCTCCCTGCCGAGCAAGGAGCCCGATGTGGGACTCCAACCCAGGACACCGGGATCATGACCTGAGCCGAAGGCAGCCGCCCAACCAACTGAGCCACCCAGGCGTCCCTAGAAGTAAATCTTACCACCAAATTGTATGTCCAGTTTTTTGTATATTACACCTCAATAAAGCTGGAAAAAAAAAAAAAAGTGACTCCCCCAGCCCCAGTCAATCTTGCAAATGACTGCGGCCCTAGGTGCCTTGTGACTATAACCTCACGAGGAACCCTGAGCCACAGCCACCCAACCAAGCTGCTCCTGAATTCCCAACTAATAGAAACTGTGAAAAATATTAAATAAGCACTATTGCTTTAAAAAAATTCACTGAGGGGCGCCTGGGTGGCTCAGTGGGTTAAAGCCTCTGCCTTTGGCTCAGGTCATGATTTCAGGGTTCTGGGATCCAGCCCGGCATCAGGATCTCTGCTCGGCAGAAAGCCTGGGTCCCCTCTCTCCGCCTGCCTCTCTGCCTACATGTGATCTCTTTCTCTGTGTGTCAAATAAATAAGTAAAATTTTAAAAAATTTCACTGAGTTATATGCTGAAGATTTGTGTACTTTACCATAAATAAGTAATGCCTTGATTTAAAAACTTTTAGTTTAACAATCAACTTAATGTGGGATAATAATGTAATACCTTAATTGTAATATAAAAGGGAAAATAATTTATGAAAAGCACTTGGACATAAAAATTCTTGACCACTGCAACTCCAGGAGATGTGACGTCATTGCAGGTTTACGCTTAGAAAAACCATCGGCAGAGCTGAAGGAGCAAGATGGCGGAGAAGTAGGTGACCTGTGTTTCGTCTGGTCCCAGGCGTTCAGCTAGATATTTACCAGACCGTGCTGAGCACCTACACACTCAACAGGAGTTCGAAGAGAAGGAGAGCAGAATTCTAGGAACACAAAAGCGACCACTTTCTGGAAGGTAGGACGTGTGGAGAAGTGAATCAGAGGTGATATACGGGAACATAGACGGCGGGGGAAGGGGCCACTCCCGGCAAGCTGCGGAGCAGCGGGGCACAAAATCGGAACTTTTAGAAGTCTGCTCCACGGAGGGACGTCCCTCCAGCGGCTTAGCAGGGGTGAGCCCTCATGGGGACAGTGTGGTGTCGGTCCGTGGGGCCACAGAAACACCGGGGGTGCCTGAGTGCAGCAGAGCTCCAGGTATCAGGGCTGAGAAGCCGGCTGCAGAGACAGAGCCGGGGAGGTTGGCTCTCAGCTTGGGGTTCCCTTAAACTGGGATCCAAGGCACAGTCGGGCCACTGCTCTTCGAGCAGGGACTCAACAAGAGGCAGAATCGGGGAGACACCCTCCTTTCTCCTCTGGGAGGGGCCGCACGGGAGCACGCTGCAGCAATCTGCTGGGTTGGGAGACCCCAAACGGGGCCGAGCGTGGGAGGTACAAATGCCCGGTCACAGGCCGGGTGAGCTCAGAGCGTGGCCAGAGACCAGGGAGAGGGGGGGATTGAGCTCTTTTCTCCAAGGGTGCACTGAGGAGGGGTCCCCGAGCTCTGGGCTCCTCTAGGCCGGAGACTGGGCAGCCGCTATCTGCACTCCGTCCTCCAGAGCTCTAGGGAAAGCCTTCAGGGACGGAAAGCTCGCGAGACCAAAACTACGCAGATTACTCAGCCTGGCCTCTGGCAAGGCTGGTGCAATTCGCCTCCGGCAAAGACCTTTGAGAATCCCTGCACCAGGCCCCTCCCTGAGATTAGTAAGAACGTCCAGCAGAGACCAAGGTTACCGATGAATGAGAACTACAGTACCCTAGTGCTAGGGAAATACGGCACATAGAATTCATGACTTTCCCCCCATGATTCTCTAGTCTTTCAAAATTAAATTCTCTAAGTTTTCATTATTTTTTCTTTTTCTATTTTTTAAATTTTTTCCTCTTTCCTATTTTAACCTATTATAGCTATTTAAATCTTATCAATACCTTTTTAAAAGTCTTCTTTAGGGGCACCTGGGTGGCTCAGTGGGTTAAAGCCTCTGCCTTTGGCTCAGGTCATGATCTCGGGGTCCTGGGATTGAGCCCCACGTGGCAGGGAGCCTGCTTCCCCCTCTCTCTCTGCCTGCCTCTCTGCCTACTTGTGATCTCTCTCTGTCAAATAAATAAATGAAAAATCTTTAAAAGAAACAAAAAAAAAAGTCTTCTTTAATTTTCATTTTTATTGTCATATTCTATCCCTTCATTGTATATAACCTTATTTTTTGTATACATATAAGGTTTTTTTCTTTAAAAATTTGGGATGCAGTTTCTTCTAACAGACAAAAATATACCCTAAATCTAGCATATGGCTTTGTTCTAGTCTCCAGCCTGGTCACATTCTCTCCTTTTTATTATTTTTTTTCTTTTTTCAACCAACTGCTTATCTTATAATTCCTTTTTTAAAATCTTTTAAAATTTTCATCTTTACAGTCATATTCCATCCCTTCATCGTATTTACCATACATATCTATCAATGGATGATATAAATTTTTCTTTTTTTAAAATTTTGGGAGGCAGCTTCTTCTAACAGACCAAAATAAACTCAAAATCAAGTGTTTGGCTGAATCATACTCCCCCCCCCCTTACTTCTCCCCCTGGTTTCAGGTCTCTTCTGATTTGGTTAGTGTGTGTTTTTCTGAGATTGTTGTTAGCCTTTAGCATTTTGTTCTCTCATTCATCTCTTCTTCTCTGGACAAAATGACAAGGTGGAAAACTCAACTCACAGAAAAGAACCAGGGGCAGTACTGATTGCTGGGGACCTAATCAATATGGACATTAGTAAGATGTCAGAACTAGAGTTCAGAATGATGATTATAAAGATGCTAGCTGGGCTTGAAAAAAGCATGGAAGATACTATATAATCCCTTTCTGGTAAAATAAAATCCCTTTCTGGAGAAATAAAAGAATGAAAATCTAACCAAGTTGAAATAAAAAAAGCTATTAATAAGGTGCAATCAAAAATGGAGGCTCTTACTGCTAAGATAAATCTGTTCAAATATTTTTTCCTTCCTGTTTCCATTTTGGGAGGTTATATGTTTCTAGTAATTTATCCATTTCTTCTAAGTTGTCCAATTTGCTGGCATATAGTTTTTCATAACATTCTCTTATGATTGCATTTCTGTGGTGTCAGCCATTACTTCTCATCTTTCATTTCTGATTTTAAGTCTCCCCCAACTTTTTTTGATGAGTTTGGCTAGCAGTTTATCAATTTTGTTGATCTTTTTAAAGAATCTACTCCCTTTTAATTAATTAATTAGTTAATTTAGTTCAATTGGTCACTGTATAGTACATCATTAGTTTTGTTTTCTGTTTTTTTGGTGTTTTTTTTGTTGTTGTTCCAATGCAGTTTACTACTAATTATTTATAAGTCATGAAGAAAAATGAAAAACCGTTTTCTGGATAAACAAGTTATACTCAGCAAGAGCCTACATCATTAGTTTTTTGTGTAGAAAGAATCAGCTCCTGATTTCACTAATCTCTTCTATTGGGTTTTTAAAGTTTCTACTTTATTTCTGCTCTAATCTTTCTTGTTTCCTTCCTTCTGCTAGTTTGGGGTTTTGTTTATTCTTCTTTTTCCAGCTCCTTTAGGTAGAAGTTTAAGTTGTTTATTGGAGATTTTTCTTGCTTCTTGAAGTAGGCCTGTATTGCTATGTACTTCCCTCTTAGAACAGCTTTTGCTGCATCCCAAAGATTTTGGAACAATGTGTTTTCATTTTCATTTGTCCTCATGTATTCTTAAATTTCCTCTTTGATTTCTTGGTTGGCCCATCCGTTGTTAAGTAGCCTGTTGTTTAACTTCCATGTATTTGTGTTCTTTTCAGTTTTTTTTCTTGTGGTTGATTTCTAGTTTCATAACATTGTGATCAGAAAAGATGCATGGTATGACTTGAATCTTTTTGAAATTGTTGATAATGTTTTATGGTCTAATACGTGATCTGTTCTGGAGAATGTTCCATGTGCACTTGAAAAAGATATGCATTCTTATGCAGCATGGTCTTTTCAAGGTTCATCCATGTTGTAGCACTTATTAATACTTTTATTCTTTTTTTCTTTTTTATGCACTCTATTATATGGATATACACACTTTTTAAATCCATTCAGCTTTGATGGGCATTTTGGGTGTCTCTGCTTTCTAGCTGATATAAATACTATGAATAACTAATAGTATAATAATATTCATCATGAGTAATGCTGATTTGAATAGCAGTATAGAGTTATTTGTGTGGATATATGTTTTGACTCTCACTGGATGTATACCTAGGAGTGGAGTTGCTGAGTTTTATGTGTTTACATCTTTGAGAAATTTACCAACTGTTTTGACAATGTGAATTTACCATTTTATAATCCCGCTAACAATATGTGAAGGGTCAGTTCCTCCACATTCTCACCAACACTTATTATTGTCCATTTTTAATTTTTTTTGCTTTGTGTTGGTTAATGTTTGTTTGTTGTATCATATCCATCCTTTTTACTTTCAACCTACCTATATCATTATATTTGAAATATGTTTCTTGTAGACATTACAGAGTTCAACATTTTGTATACTCTGCCAGTTTTTCATTAATGGGTGAATTAAGGTCCTTTATATTTAATATAATTATTGCTATGTTGGGGATTATGTGTGTTATTTTATTTTTTGTTTCTATTTCTTCTCCGTGTTTCATTTTCCCGTTTTCTTTTACTATCTTCCTTTACTTGAAAAGAATTCCACTTTCTAATTATTGTTGTTTTCAGTATATCTCTTAGTTTTTAGTGGTTGCTCTAGGTATCATACTACATATACATACTTTGTCACAGTTTTATTTTATTGGTTAAACATAAATAACAATTACATTCATAAACTTTTCAAAAATAAAATTTTTAAAAAATAATAAGAGATAGGGGCGCCTGGGTGGCTCAGTGGGTTAAGCCTCTGCCTTCGGCTCAGGTCAGTGGGTTAAGCCTCTGCCTTCGGCTCAATCTCAGAGTCCTGGGATTGAGCCCCACGTCGGGCTCTCTGCTCAGCAAGGAGCCTGCTTCCTCCTCTCTCTCTTTCTGCCTGCCTCTCTGCCTACTTGTGATCTCTGTCTGTCAAATAAATAAATAAAATCTTTAAAAAAAAAAGAGAGATAATCAGGACAAATACTGGATCACATGCTGGGAGAAGAAAAAATGTAGTAAGTAGGACCACTTTGGACAATCTTAGTTATTTGCCTATTGTTTCTTAGTTCCAAATCCACTCTTGATTTCTCTTCTTTATTATGCTAAGTCTGGACTCTGCAATGTACCTTTCACAGTCCACCTTGCCTACTGACTTCCTGCTCTACTCTGCCAATAGTAGGCCCTAGGGGGAGACTTGGAGGACACAGAAGTGGGGGAAGGAACTTCCTTCTTTGTAATAACTTACTCTTCCAGTCAGCACCCCCTTACAACAGTAATTTGCTTAAGGAACAGCAGTTGGTTCCAACTTTTAGCTAATTGGGTGCTCCTTAAGAACAAAACTCATCAAGCCCCCTCAGAAATATCAATAGTGGCAGAGTGATGTTTTCTCTCCATGAAGTCGCTCCTCCACATCTCTGGGTTCTGATATACCCCAAACCCTTCCCACTGTTAATTTTTTAAAAGATTTTATTTATATATTTGAGGGGAGAGAGAGAGAGAGAGCACGAGTTGGGTGGGGAGAAGAACAGAAGGAGAGGGAGAAGCAGACTCCCCACTGAGCAGGGAGCCCAATGTGGGGCTTGATCCTAGGACCTTGAGATCATGACTTGAGCCAAAGGTAGATGCTCAACTGACTGAGCCACTTAGGTGCTCTCTCCTGCCCCACCCCACTTTAGGTATTCTAGCCCTAGAAATGTTAGTTGCTTCCTGCAACCCTCTGGATGATCTCAGTACTCCTTTTTGCTCCTTCAGCCTTCCGACACCTATACTAAATTCTCTATATTAAATCCCCACTGTTGATACACCTCATGTGATTTCTATTTTCTTAACTGGACACTGAATGATAATGATGGTGACACAGGGGAAGGGGAGGGACAGAGAACTAATGTATATTGAGCTCCTAATATGTAATAAGCACACAAATAATCGATAAATATCAATCAATAATTTTATATGTCTGTTAATAATTATCACTTATCGAGGACCTGTTATATAACTCTGCATGGCTACTTTCTTTTCATTTTTTAAGTTTCCACTTGACTTTCACCTCAGGGAGGTTTTCACTGGTCACCTTATCAAAAGCAGGTATCGTCCCCTGTTATTCTCTACTTTATCTCTTAAATTTTGTCTATTATAGTACACAAAACAATGTACAGTGACTTCAGTTGTTTTTTTAATCTGTCTTCTCCATCAGAATGTGAAAGGAAGACCCATGTTGGTCATGTTCAACGTTTTATCCCTAAATCCTAGCATAGTGCTTGGTTCCTAGTAGGCACACATAAATTTGTTTTGTTTGTTTTTTTTAAGATTATTTATTTATTTATTTGTTAGAGAGAGAGAGAGCGAGCACAGGCAGACAGAGAGGCAGGCAGAGGCAGAGGGAGAAGCAGGCTCCTTGCCGAGCAAGGAGCCCGATGTGGGACTCGATCCCAGGACGCTGGGATCATGACCTGAGCCGAAGGCCGCCGCTTAACCAACTGAGCCACGCAGGCGTCCCCACACATATGTATTTTTAAAATAGGAGTGTGACATTGTGATATGGTAAGAAATGTATATATTTGGCCTTTGTTTCCGGTTCCTGGAACAAGAGTTTCAAAAACCCGTGGGATTTCCTGAGTGATATAGGAATAAAAGAAATGTCTTCTTTTTCCTAATAAGCCTCTTTCAACCATGCCTGAGTTTATGCTACTGAGGTGACACTTGGTAGGGCTCTAGATAACTTTAGGATGAGGGTGGCTGCCAGGAGGACCAACCATGTGATCTCTGGGAAGACTGAGTTAATCACTGTAGCCAGTGATTTAATCAATCAGACCTATGTGGAGGAACCTCCATAAAATCCCTAAACTACAGGCTTAGAAGAGCTTCTGGGTTGGTGAGTACACCGAGGTGCTGGGAGGGTGGCCAGCAAGAGAACGCACGGATACTCCATGCTACCCTCCACCCCCATACCTTACCCTATGCCTTTCTTCCCTTTGGCTACTCCTGAGTTGTACCCTCTGTAATAAACTGGTAACAGTAAACCATTTTTCCTAAGTTCTTTGAGTCATTCTAGCAAATTATCAAGCCTGAGAATTGGGTCGTGGGGACTGCCCCCTCAACCCTTGATTTTGTAGCTGACCAGTCCATTATGGGAGTCCTGGACTTAAAATTGGCCTCTGAAGTTAGAGCAGCCTTATGGGACTGAGCCCTTAACCTGTGGGGTCGTGCTAACTCTGGGGAGTTAGGATCAGAATTAAATGAAATTTGAGGAAACCCGGTTGGCATCTGGAAAGTTGGAAAACTAGTTGATGTAGGGGGAAAAGCCCACACATTTGGTATCAGAAGTATTCTAAGTAAAAACAGATGTTAGTAATAGGAATTAATGTATCCATTATGTATTATTGCTTAACAAGACATCCCAAAACTTAGTGGCTTAAAACAAAACCATTTAGGGGCGCCTGAGTGGCTCAGTGGGTTAAAGCCTCTGCCTTCGGCTCGGGTCATGGTCCCAGGGTCCTGGGATCGAGCCCCACATCGGGCTCTCTGCTCAGCAGGGAGCCTGCTTCCTCCTCTCCTCTGCCTGCCTCTCTGACTACTTGTGATCTCTGTCAAATAAATAAAATCTTAAAAAAAAAACAAAAACCATTTATTATTGCTCATGATTTTGTGGTTTGGCTGGATGGTTCTTTTGCTGGTCTTGCTTGGGCTCACTGAAGAAGCTGCATTTAGGGACACTTGATTGGCTCAGTCTATAGAGCATGCAATTCATGATCTTGGAGTCATGAGTTCAAGCCGCACGTTGGGCATAGAGCTTACCTTAAAATAATAGTAGTAGTAGTAATAGTAATAATAATAATAAATAAATATTTGTCTTAAAAACAAAAAAGAGGAAACTGCATTCAGCTGGTGGGTTGGCTAGAGCTAGAGGGTCTAAGATAGCCTCAACCAACAGGGATAGCTGGAAGGCTACACCCTCTTTTTACAGGGGTAAACTTCTTTACATGGCATCTGAATTCCAATAAGGTAAGTAAGCCCCAATGTGTAAATGTAGCAAGCTTCTGCTTGTGTCCCAACTATGTTTCATTAGCCAAGCAAGTCAGAAGGCCAAGCCCATAAAAAGAAAAGAACAATAACAAAAAAAGAAAACAAAGAAGGCCACGTCCATAAAAAGAAAAAACAAAACAAAACAAAAGTAAAGAAGGCCAAGCCCATAAAAAGAAAAAACAAAAAGAAGAAGAAGGCAGCCAAGTGCAGAGTCAGTGTGGGAGGAGTCCATCCAAAGGCGTGAATGCCATGATCACCAGTGGTCCTGACTCACTGGGAGCGGTCACTGTAACAGTCTGTAATTTTACATACCTTGTCACTAATACTGACATCATCAGCTTGCCACATAGTTGTTATTATCTTGCGGTGTTCCTCTGTAAGGTGAGGGGCTACGGGACACTTCTCAAACCTTCTGTAGCACAATGGCTCTGGGAGCAGGCTACCTAGGTTTGAATGTACTATTTGTGTGTACTATGTCTGCCATGTACTAGTTGTGTGAACTTGGCAAGGACGGCATCCTGTCTGTAAGTCAGCTGTGAAGTGAGAATCATAGTACCTACTGGTGGTTTCTTGTTTGTAATGATGCTTGGCACCCAGAAGAATGAAATGAATGTTGCTATTATTACTGTTGCTGTTATTGGTATCTCCTGCTTCCTGTAGTCTTTTCTTTCTTTTTTGTTTTTTAAGATTCTATTTATTCATTTGGGAGAGCACAAGCAGAGGGAGAGGCGGAGGGAGAAGCAGACTCCCTGCTGAACTGGGAGCCCGACGTGGGGCTCGATCCCAGGACCTGCAGATCGTGACCTGAGCCAAAGGTAGATGCCTAATCTGAGCCACCCAGGTGCCCCTCTTTTTTTTTTCTTTTTCTTTTTTTTAAAGATTTTATTTATTCATTTATTTTAGAGAGAGAGTGAGTAAGCTGGGGTAGGGGGTGGAGGACAGGGTGGGAGGGAGAGAGAATCTCAAGCCTGATGTGGGGCTCAATCTCACGACCCTAAGATCATGACCTGAGCTGAAACCAAGAGTCAGATGCTGCTCAACTGACTGATCCACCCAGGTGCCCCCAAATAGTCCTTTCTGACTCTGTCTTCACCATATCCCAACTTGAGCATTTTTATCAGATTTCGCCTTTGTAATGTGTGCTGCAGATTCCGTAGGGATTGGAGTCAGGACTGGTTTGGTCAGACCACATCTCTAGTGCCTGACATGGTGTTATGGACTAAACTATGTCCCCTCAAAATTCATGTTGAAGCCTTCACCTCCAGTGTGACTGTATCTGGAAATAGGGCCTGTAGGGAGGTAATTAAGTTTAAGTCATGAATGATCGGATGGGATTGATTTCCCTATGAGAAGAGGGGTTTAGTCAGTTAAGTGTCCAACTCTTGATCTCAGCTTAGATTTTGATCTCAAGGGTCATGAGTTCAAGTCCCTCATTGAACATGGAGCCTACCTGAAATTAAAAATTAAAAGAGAGAGAGACAGTGGGAGACAGAGATCTCTACCATGAGTGCACAGAGAGGAAAGGCCATGTGAGCACACAGTGAGAAGGCACCATTTGCTAGATAGAAGGAGAGAGCTCACCAGAAACCAACTCTCACAGCACCTGATCTTGGAATTCCAGACTCCAGAATGGTGAGAAAATAATTTCTGTTGTTTAAGCTGCTTTGTCTGTGATATTTTGTTTTGGCAGCTCGAGCAGATTTATAATACACAGAGAATGCTCAGAAACCTTTGTTGAATAAATAAATTCAGGGTGATAAGTCCCCTGCTTTCAAGAATCACACCAGCTGAAAGGGGCCTGTCAACAAGCACTAGCAATGTAATACTCGGAATTATTAAAATATTTACTGACTCAGGGGTGCCTGCGTGGCTCACTCGGCTGAGCATGTGACTCTTGATCTCGGGGTTGTGAGTTCGAGCCCCACTCTGGGCACAGATATTACTTAAAAAAAATAAAGTCTTAAAAAAAACCTGACAAATTCAACAAGGATTTGCTGTTGGTTTACTATGTGCCAGCCACTGTGATGGGTTCCAGGGATAAAGCAGTGAAGTGAACAGAGTCTCTGCTCTCACGTTCTACAGGCAGAGAGAGCCAGCAAAGAGCTAGATATTGTATCTGGCCCTGATGCGTGCAGCGAGAGCTGTAAAGCAAGGTGAGAGGGACAGAAAATGGATTTGAGGTTATTTTTCATATGGAAGGTCTGCGCAGGTCTCTCTGACACATGGCGTTTGAGCAGAGACCTGATGTATATGAGGGAGGAAACCACTCAGATAGCTCAGGCTGAGCCAACAGCAAGGATGAAGCCTCGAGAAGGGAATGACTTGGTGATTGGATTCAAAGGCAGCCAACATGGCCAGAGTAGGAAAGGGCCCAGGCAGGGCCCCTGGCTTGCACAGGTCCCCGCCGCCCCCCTCCCCACACCAAACCCCGAGAGAAGAAGCCTAACAGTGCATTCACACGGTCACACATTTTCTAAGATTTACATCTCTAAGTTCTTTCAGCTGTGGCTGATTAGGACTGCTGTCTCCCAGCTCTGTGACCCATCCATGACACTTGCCCCCAAGCGGGATAGTGTTGGACATTTGACATTCGGCATTTGGGGGATCCAGCTAAGGGGAAATTGAGTTGGGAAGATTTTTTAATCTGTTCTGATTTGTTTTCACATTGTAAATAAATATTCGTGCTCATAGGAAATTTTGTCTGCTAGCTCTTAGAAAGCTCTCCACAATGGGTAAGCTTCCGGCCCCACAGAACCAGGATCCCCTCTGAAGGTAGGAGAAGTCGAAGGAGATGAGGACAGAGGGTTGCAGGGACCCTCCTCTGACTGTGACAGGAAGCCATTAGAGAGTTTTGAGCTGAGAAGTGACAGGACTTACGCATTAAAGGATCGCTCTCTCCGCCCTATTAAGACTGCATCACCGTGGCGAGGGGTCATGGTGCCCTGAGAGGCGACCGCACAGAGAATGCAAACCTCTGCATTTGTGTCCACTCACAGAGACACGGCAAGCAGCCTCACCCTTGAGTGGGGAGGAAGTGGCCGTGGAGACGGCCAGACACACAGAGCTGGGGAGAAATAGGTGGACATGAACCAGAAGGGTCAGCAGGCCAGGTTGCGATGGGCAGGTGCCACCCCAATCGTCTCTTGTTTCCCCAGGCCATATTGGCTTTTGTTTGTTTGTTTGTTTTAAAAGATTTTATTTATTTATTTGACAGACAGATCACAAGTAGGCAGAGAAGCAGGCAGAGAGAGGCGGGGTGGGGTGGGGAAGCAAGCTCCCTGCTAAGCAGAGAGCCCGATTCGGGGCTCAATCCCAGGACCCCGGGATCATGACCTGAGCCAAAGGCAGAGGCTTTAGCCTACTGAGACACCCAGGTGCCCCTGTTTATTTTATTATTATTATTATTTTAAAGTTTTATTTATTTAAGTAATCTCTATACCCAACATGGGGCTGGAACTCACAACCTCAAGAAGAAGAGTCCCACTGTCTTCCAACTGAGCCAGCCAGGTGCCCCACCTCATTGGCTTTTTTAAAATTTTTTCTCATTGGCTTTTAATAAATGGGCACCATGGGGCTCCTGGCTGACTCAGTCATTAAACATCTGCCTTCAGCTCAGGGTCATGATCTCAGGGGGTGGGATCGAGCCCCATCTCTGACTCCTTGCTCAGCGGGGAACATGTTTCTCCCTCTCCCTCTGCCCACTGCTCCCCCTGCTTGTGTGTGCTCTCTGGCAAATAAATAAATAGGAACCTTTAAAAAAATAATAAGCAAACAAATAAATAAATAAGTGGATGCCATATGGAAGTGAGGAGGAAGGGACAGCTATATTCTCTTATACTCTGACTTAGCCCACCTGGGTTCTAGGGATATAGCTGTCTTCTTAGTTCTTGGTCACAAAGGGGGCTACTGGGGATATTGTGGTGACAACCAGTGCAGCACACTGTAGGGAATTGGCCCCCCTTACACTCTAAAGTGCAGTTCCGGGGCCAATAGTCTTGTACTTATAGACCCTCTTCCTCTCGGACACACTCGCCGGGAGCAGAGAGGGTTAAGTTAATGGATTTCTGATTCCCGAAGGCTGGTGATCTTATTCTTGGGGGTCTACTCTCGTCCAGCGTGTCCCATCATTGTCCCTTGTGTGCACCATCTCGGGCCGTCATGTCAGTAGATCCTGGGTGGTCTCCCATCCTGGCCCCTCTGTTATGCCCGAACAAGCCTGAGTTCCCAGGGATCTCCCGCTTAGCCTCTCACTCTGGACCCTTCAAGGTCTACGTAAATACGCGTCTCGCAGGTGCAGGGTGTCTGCACATCCACACAGCGTTTCTGTAGATAGATGACGTGCCACACATGTCATCGAGCTCACAGGACAGAAATACGGTTTTGAGTCTGCATGCTAGAATTTCTGTTTATGTCCATGTTTGCATGGCTGGATTGTAGGAAAGAACAACATTACTTCTCTTACCTTGGTGTAAACATGAAGAAGGTGTTCACTTCTGTTCACTACAATCCCTCTGGTTTTAGATTAACGGGGTGGAGAAGGGAATTTTCCATCGAGGTTTTGGACTTCACTTGCAAATCCATTGTCTGACAGTATTTCCTTTGTCTTCCTGCTCCTCCTGGTGTTTTCCACTACATTTCAACACAGCCATTCAAATATTCAGTATTCAGAATTCACGTCTGTAAGAGCTTTATGATTTAGAAAGGGCTTCGGCATGTATTAGTTCATTTAAACACCACAGCAACATTGTATGGAAGGAATTGTTTCTATGTAACAGATGGAGGATTTGAGGGCCAGATGCCTTACACACTTGTCCAAGGGCACACAGATCATAGATGAGACATGAACCCTACCTTTATGTGCCAAGCCCAGTGCTCCAGCATGAGATGATTAATGATTCATTATATTTTTGTGTAAGAACGTTCAGTCGGAGGGCTAATGCTTATTTGCCATAGAAAGACTGAGGCTAAGGAAGTAGTTTTTACAGTGGCCATCAGACAAATATCGTGAGCCTTCAAAAATGTCCGTTTTTTTTTAAAGACTGTATTTATTTATTTGACAGAGAGAGATCACAAGTAGGCAGAGAGGCAGGCAGAGAGAGAGGGAAGCAGGCATCCTGCTGAGCAGAGAGCCTGATGTGGGCCTTGATCCCAGGACCCTGAGATCATGACCTGAGCCAAAGGCAGAGCCACCCAGGTGCCTCCAAAATGTCCATTTTCTAACAGAGCTGTGCAAGTTTTCCAAACCAAAGTTTGTGCTTTGGATGAAGCAATAAAAAATTGATGAGTGGGGTGCCAGGGTGGCTCAGTCGGTTAGGCGCCACACTCTTGGGTTTCAGCTCAGGTCATGATCTCAGGGTCATGAGATCCAGCCCTGCATCGGGCTTGCACTTAGTGAGGAGTCTGCTTCTCCCTCCCTCTCTCTGTCTCTCTCTCTCTTCCTGGCTGCCAAAACCCCCGCCAACACACACTGCTTGCGTGCACGCACACTCTGAATATTCACTTTTTAACTAACTTTTATCCAAGAAAAATAGATCTTCTTACTGGCTTAGCAGTTTAAGTTCTACGGGCATGGGTAGTAAAGATGCACCTGAGCTAACATAAGTAGAAAGGAGGAAAAAATAAAATCACAGGTTGTCTCAAGGAACCAAAGGCAAGGGGCGCCTGGGTGGCTCAGTTGGTTAAGCATCTGCCTTCTGCTCAGGTCATGATCCCAGAGTCCTGGGATCGAGCCCCATATCGGGCTCCATGCTCAGCAGGGAGTTTGCTTCTCACTCTTCCTCTGCCCTCCTCCTGCTCATGCTCTCTCTCTCTCTCTCTCTCTCAATAAATAAATAAAGTCTTAAAAAAAAAAATGCCCAAAGCAGAACTTCCCATGGGCACCTTCACTGCCTGTGAGTGAGGCTGTGGGAGGCATCCTCTGTTCCTTTGGGTTCACAGAACAGAAGCACCTCCTTCCTTTGGAGAGGATCACCATTCACATTCATTATGAATCCTGAACCCCTCCCAGTGTTTTCCGATAGAATCCATGGTCGGACGGTGATGGGAGCAGAGCCACTTCTATCCCCTCTCGGTGAGCTCTGGAGGGGCGTGTGTCGTCCCAGCTGCTGGCCAGATCTGTCAGGGTTAGCTCCTCCTGTCCTCACCTTTCAGCTTTTGAGCTCCGATTCTAGTCGGACAGGAGAAGTCCTACTTAACGTTCCATTTCATAGTTTTTCCTTAGAGCCTCCCAGAACCTAAAACTCGTACTATTTAGCAACACCAATTTGGGGTCTTCTGGAGATGTGTGCTTGTCAGCTGCGAAGGAGATAGGCGGGAGAATAGATGAGTTTACTGTGAAACCCAACTTTCTGGGCATCCTGGTTGCTAGAAGGCAGAAACGGGATCAGGGATAGGCAGAGAGAACAATTATCACAGAGCCCTTCTGTGGCTCAGTGTGTGAAGGTTAATCTCATGGGTCAGGCCGGCTGGGCTAATTTATGTGCAGAGAGCTGGTAAAACAGTATTTCTGGGGTCTGTCTGCAAGGATGTTTTCCTGTTAGTCCATGGGGATGAAAAGAATGAGGCTAAGGATGGGCTTAGTCGAAAGTAAGACGCCAACATAGCATCTCATGAAGAAACCTTGTACTGCGTGTTGGGAAAGGAGTCCAGTAAAAAGCCCATGAATCCTCTCACTGTTTTTGGGGTGAGGGCAAAATGAACTCAATTAAAAAACCATCTACTCCTTTCCTCTGATGAGATTATAGAGGAATAAAAACAAATTTTTCTATTTTCTATTTAGGTGTTTATAGGAGCAACTCATAATTGCTTATGGCAAGGGAATGTCTAACTAAGTGCGGTGGAGATCTTATGCCTGGGGTATGGGGCTGTCCACACTCTGATTCATAAGGACAGCAAGTGAGTTTGACACCTTGACTTCCTGCAAAATAACAACAACAACAACAACGAAACAAAACAAAAAGCAGAAAACAAAAAACAAACAAAAGCTAAAATCAAGAAGGCTCTGAAATAGGAAACACAGCAGAGAGAGACAAAGAAGAAAATTACTTCTGCTTTTTTGTAAGAGAAGCCTTGATTTTAATTTGAATGATAAAAATTAAGTCACTGTAGAATGTCTGTAAAATGGAGAAGAGGGGCACCTGGGTGGCTCGGTTGGTTGGGCATCCCACTCATGATTTCAGCTCGGGTTGTAGTCTCAGACTCATGGAATTGGACCTTGGAGCCTGCTTGGGAGTCATCCTCTCTCTCCCTTTCCCTCTGCACCTCCCCCATCAAAATAAATAAATAAAATCTTAAAAAAAAAAGAGAGAAGGAAAAAGTACCCGCCATCCTAACACTACCATGTCATTCCTTCTGAGCATCCATTGCAAAAGGCTTGGTTTTAGTTCCAGTTTGATTTTGTCATTACTCTGCTTAGAAGCCTTGAATGGCTTCCCATTGCCTATAAATAAAGTTCAGATTCCATAGCCTTGCATGGAAACTCCTTCAAAATGGGTGGCAGCATAACCTGTCAATCCAACCTTCCACAGTTCCCCTGATGAGCTCTGTTCTGGTCAAATGACTTCATTCATGGTCTCTGAAATCTACCTTGGTCTTCCTTATATCTTCTTGGAACATTCTCCCTGTCTTGTCCCTCTCCTCTCCTCTCCTCTCCTCTCCTCTCCTCTCCTCTCCTCTCCTCTCCTCTCCTCTTCTCTCCTCTTCTCTTCTCTTCTCAGCTTACAACCACTGTCTTATAAGATCCAGCTGAGGGGCACCTGGGTGGCTCATTCAGTTGAGTGTCTGCCTTCAGTTCCTAGGGTCCTGGATTGAGGCCCATGTCAGGCTCCCTGCTTAGAAGGGGGTCTGCTTCTCCCTTTCCCTCTGCTTCTTCCCCCAGCTCTCTGTCTCTCCAATAAATACATTAAATCTTTTTAAAGAAAAAGATCCAGCTAAAATCTCATTCCAGCTGGCCTTTCCCTGGCCATTCACTCAGAGTGGTCACCTTCCATGGAAAGGCTTAGGAAGTATTGTCCTTATAACCTACGGGACAATTAACCATCGGTTGCTTTGTGCTTTTTCTTATCTTCAGCATTTAAGTCAATCCTTACGGATACAATTTTTTGTGCTTATGTATTATCTTAATTAGATTACAAGCTCTTCGAAGAGAGGAGCTAAATATTATAGGTTAAAAATCACAAACGCTCAGTAAAGCATTCTGCGAAGGTTCACGTTGGTTAAGTCCAAAACAAATCAGAGTAGAGATGCTCATTCCATCACAACAGTCAACAAGGAACAAATAGCCGCTCACTTACTACTACTACTTACTACTCACTTACTACTACTACTGCTTTTTCAGAGACGGGACTCCCCCCAACTCACATTTCTGCTCCTCTGTGTGCCCCTCCCGGGCTCTGCTTTATGCAAAGGGAGGAGGAAATGCTGTTCCACGGTGAAGCACTTTGGAAGTTGTCATTTATGCCTTAAAAGTCAGTGGTATCTTGGGGTTCCCCCTCACACATTCTGCTCCCTGGTGGTGAGCACTTTCTGCAGTGACTTCATCTCCCAGGCGGCTTTAGGCCCTTTCCACCTTCTGCATCCTGAGATAATAAGCAGAAAGGAGGATCAAGGTCAGTTTTCCTGGGTGGTCAAGCCTGGCCAAGACTCTCTGTTCTTGTTCCTGTCTCCCCGCAATGGAGTGGGTCCCCATTGAGGCAGCTTGAGGCAGCTCTGCCAATGGCCACCTTAGATGCTCTTAAGAGGACAGAGAGGAGAAAGTCCCACGGTGTCTCCCGGGCCTCAGTGACATTCTCCAACCCATGTGCACAATGCGACCCACATTTGGGAGTACAGAGGGCTTGGCCAACTATTACCAAGTCATGCTTTGTTTCCCATTTGACTGTTCTTCCCAGCGTATAAATCCCTTGGAGGTGTGGGCCACAGGGTTGAGGAAGTCCTGTGCCCCTGGCCATTATGCAATCATATGCTGGCAAAATCTCACTTCTAACTTCCAATACAGTCTCTGTTTAAGTAATACAGAGCCTTTTAAAGTCTTTGAATAACTTTAATCTTAAATTTATTCACAAATGAAATAACATCTGAATTGTTAAAAAGCAATTTAAAATTTTTAGTAAAAAATAACATGTAGAGGCACCTGGGTGGCTCAGTGGGTTAAAGCCTCTGCCTTTGGCTCAGGTCATGATCCCAGGGTCCTAGGATTGAGCCCCATGTTGGGCTCAGAGCAGAGATGCTCAGCGGGGGGCCTGCTTCCTCCTCTGTCTCTGCCTGCCTCTCTGCCTACTTGTGATCTCTCTCTGTCAAATAAATAAATAAAATCTTTAAAAAAAATAACATGTAATTATATAGAAAATATCCTCGAATATCTTTACTTCAGATCTGTGATTTCTTCCTGCCCCTAGTTCCATAAAAATGCCACCCTAGAAAAAAAGCAAACTGGGGCCATGCGAGTCTGGTGCACAGTATAACATTAAAGACAGAACATTTTGCATTATGTTTGAGGTCACAAAGCTTGCCAGGCATAGACAACTTTATAAGCAAGAGCACATGGCTGCTCCAGAGGGCCTTTGCTTTCAGCCTCTACAGCTGTGTCTGTGATTGTGAGATTCTCACCCTATGCCTATGGCATTTCTGAATTATTATTGGCATGGCTTTGTTCTAATTTTGAAAAATTGTCCACAGTTTTTGAGGCATCCTAAATTTTGCTTAGGTGAGGCAAACCCAGCTTTAAGGCCATTGGGATGGAAGGAGGCACCAATAATTGGAGGCTTACAGAGCAGTTGGAGCTGCTGTAACTGACCATGAACTTGTCCAGTCCCATAGCATTGAAAGAATTCTACACAACGGAAGTTGCAGACCAGACCAAAGCTGTTGGGGTCGAAAGGGCCAGGAAATACAGAGCTACAAGGGAAGCCACAGCTTCATCTTCAAGGAGCTAGCAGCAGTGTGCTGTGAGAATGAGTCGGCAATGGCAGTTTGAGGAGAGAGATCAAATCTTCCAAAGTCTTGAAGATGAACAGAGGGACTGTGGAATCAAGAAGGTGTTGGAAGAAAGAAGTGCAAGTCACCCCTCCCTGCTGCTCTGTCTTACAAGGAAACATTCTGGACGCTGCTCACTAGATGATGTAATGATTGTTGCCCTTTTTGACTTAAACACAATCTGAGTTACACATTCCGGAATAGAATGTTGGCTTAAGTTAGGAAGAATAAACATTCACACAGGCAGTCTCGGAGGAAGGGGCAGTGCTGACTTGTAGGGCTGAAGAGGAGGGCATACAAAGTCTGTGAGGACATTAGAATGGAAAGAGTATGGTTGGACCACTCCAGGTTGGATGAACCAGTGGCCCAGTGGTGTTATCAAGTAGCCAATTTCTTTCTCTCTCTCTGTTCTGCCTTCTTCAGTGGCAGCTTCATCCAAACCTAACCGGCTCACAGACTGATGAAAACTGCTACAGTAGCCCCAAGCTTCACTTCTATTCCCTACACCGTTTACAACAGCACCGTCCAGTAGAAAGACAATGCAAGCCATATGTGTGATTTAAAATTTTCTTGTAGTCGCACTTAGAAAAAGCAAAAAGGGAGGTGCCTGGGTGGCTCAGTTGGTTAAGCATCCAATTCTTGATTGCAGCTCAGGTCATGATCCCAGAGTCCTGGAATAGATCCCCACATCAGGCTCTCTGCTCAGTGCACAGTCAGCTTGCCCCTCTCCCTCTGCTTCTCCCATGCTCACTCTCTCTCTTTCTCTCAAATAAATAAAATCTTTTAAAAATTTAAAAACTTAAAAAGCAAGAAGAGTGAAATTCCAATAATATATTCTATCTAACCCAATATATACAAAATATTACCTCAACATGAAATTATTTCAAAGTGACTGATTACATACTTTACATATGTTTCCTGTTGTGCTGAGTCTTCAATACTCAGGATATGTTTTATACTTAACAGAATATCTCAGTCACACTGCTTGCATCTCAAGTATGCAATTGCCCAAGTAGCTACTGGCTACGCTACTGGGCAGGGCAGGTCAAGGAGGAGAGGGAGAGTCCTGTCCCAGCGTTCCCGGCTAGAGTAGACATTCACTCTGATTGGGCTGGATTAAGCTATACGTCCCATGTCTACACCAATGACTGTACACCAGGATGAGCCTCTATGCCTGTAACTATACACCTTCTGCTATGGCCAGCAGAATGGATTGTGCTGATTAGCTGACTAGGCCTGGCTATGGTAAGCAGAATAAAGTTCCTTCACCTCTACCCACCCAAAGATGTCCAGTTCTAGTTCCTGGAACCTGTGAACATATTAGTTTACATGGCAAAGAGGAAGTGAAGTTTGCCAGTGAGTTATGTTGTGATGACATTGTCCTGCTGGGCCCGATGGAATCGCAAAGATCCTTTTAAGTGGAAGAGGGAGCCAAAGGAGAGAACTAGAGAGATGGCAGCACGGGAAGGGGCCACAAGCCAACGGATGGGCTGCCAAAGCAAGAAACAGGGAGCCCCCTATAGCCCCCAGAAGACACACACCACTGCCAGCACCTTGTCTTTAGCCCAGTGAGACCTGCTTTCGACGTTGAAAATAAATACGTATTGATCTAAGCCACTAAGAAACCAAGTCAGCGATCTACCCCGAAAGTGCATGGGAAGAGTAGAAACCAAGTTTTTTATGGACATGTGGGTTTTGTCATCTGAAAAAGTCTGTACCCTCCATATTTATAATATAACGATATAGGAGAGATAACTTATATATCCATACGCACGCAAATGGCTGGGATTGTTATGTACTCTCCTTGAATTGACTCCGTTGCTATTATAAAAAGTCTTTGCTCTGAAATCTACTTTGTGTGATATTAATGTAGACACTCTGGCTTTCTTTTGGTTAATGTTAACATGATATAACATTTAACATCCCTTTACCTAAAACACCTTTTTTTTTTCTTTCTCTTTTCTTTTCTTTCTTTTTTTAATTCAAAGATCTGTTTCTTTATTTTTGAGGGGAGGTTGCAGAGGGGCAGAGAGAGAGAGAAACTGAAGCAGACTTCTGGCTGAGCATCAGAAGTGCAAGAAGCTTAATCCAGTCCAATCAGAGTAAATGTCAGCTCTAGCTGGGAACGCTGGGACAGAAGGGCTCTTCCTCTGTTCTAGACCTGCCTGCCAGGCATAGTAGCCAGTAGCTACTTAGGCACTTGAGCACTTGAAATTGAGTCCCATGTGGGGCTCAATCTCACCACCCTGAGATCACAACCTGAGCCAAAACCGAGAGTCAGATGCCTAACAGACTCCACCACTGAGGGGCCCCAAAACACCTTCCTATTTTGAAACAATTTCAAACTTGCAGAGAAGTTTCCAGAAAAAAAAAAAAAGAAAGAAAGAAAAAGAACTCCTCTATCAACTCCCTCCCCCACCTTCCAGTATTGTCCTCCCACCATTAGCAGGCAGCAGAAATCTAAAAAACTTTTGGCAGGTTCTAGAGCGCCCTCTCTAGGCAACTCTGTTCTCTACAGCCCCCCCACCCTGCAAATTCAGGCTGCCTTGGTCTCCCCAAATTCTCAATTCTATTTCCTCAGCTAAGGTTGTGTTTAGGTTACTTCTCCCTATGCTATGGCCTGGAAATTCTCTCCAGATAATGAGGACAATTTTAGGACTCATCTCATTAATTTGCATTCTCTCAGAGATCACTGTCAAGGCACTGTTTTCCAATGCCCAAAAACTGGTTTGTTTTTTCCATATATTTTCTCCCATGTTTTTAATTGGTTCAGATAGGATGGTAACTGAACTCGAGTGCCATCATACAATAAGTGGAAATCTAATGATGTTTTTACAATTACTTTACATCATATTTTAATTATCTTATTTTAAAATTAATATTTAGGGGCACCTGGGTGGCTCAGTGAGTTAAAGCCTCTGCCTTCGGCTCAGGTCATGATCCCAGGGTCCTGGGATTGAGGGTCCTGGGATTGAGCCCCGCATCGGGATCTCTGCTCGGCGGGGAGCCTGCTTCCCTTCCTCTTTCTCTGCCTGCCTCTCTGCCTACTTCTGATCTCCGCCTGTCAAATAAATAAAATATTTTTTTAAAAAATTAAAAAATGCTTAAAATTAATATTTATACCTTCACATATATAAAATTTTTTTGGATACATGAACTGTTCCATAATTTTAAAAATTGTGACCAACAAGCTGTAAAGGCTTGTTGAGGTCAAGTAGGGAAATAATGCAAAAAACAAAATAAAAATCATTATAGTCTCACCTATAAAGAAAATTATTATTAATAATTTGATGTACTAAGTTGTCCCAATCTTTTCTCCATGCATATTAATTTTTGAACTCAGAATCATTTTGCACAATGCTGTTTTTTAACCGT
Source organism: Taxidea taxus jeffersonii (assembly GCA_003697995.1). NCBI lineage: Eukaryota > Metazoa > Chordata > Mammalia > Carnivora > Mustelidae > Taxidea > Taxidea taxus. The sequence goes on from ML105372.1 coordinate 39,450, forward strand.
TTTTCCTGTGGTAAAATATATATAACATAAAATTTACTATTTTTTTAAAATTTTTAAAAAATGTTTTATTTGTCCATTTGACAGACAGAGATCACAAGTAGGCAGAGAAGCAAGCAGAGAGAAAGGAGGAAGCAGGCTCTCTGCCGAGCAGAGAGCCCAATGCGGGGCTGGATCCCAGGACCCTGGGATCACGATCTGAGCCAAAGGCAGAGGCTTCAACCCACTGAGCTACCCAGGTGCCCCGAAATTTACTATTTTAATCATGTTCAAGTATATAATTAAGTGGCATTAAGCCCATTCATAATATTGCACAACCATTATCGTTATCTGTTTCCAGAACTTTTTCATCATTCCAAACAGAAACCCTCTTTTTAAAAAAGTGTATATAGGGGTACCTGGGTGGCTCAGTGGGTTAAAGCCTCTGCCTTCGGCTCGGGTCGTGATCCCGGGGTCCTGGGATCGAGCCCCGCATCGGGCTCTCTGCTCGGCAGAGAGCCTGCTTCCTCCTTTCTCTCTGCTTGCTTCTCTGCCTACTTGTGATCTCTGTCTGTCAAATAAATAAATAAATAATCTTTTTTAAAAAAGTGTATATTATATATATATATATATATATATATATACTCTCTCTCTCTCATAGTGTATATATATAGTTATATAAAAGTATACATATATTAAAAAAAAATTTTTTTTAATTGTGAGAGAGAGACCATGAGCAGGAGGCCCAGAGGGAGGAGAGAGAACCCAAAGCAGGCTGCACTGAGCGGAGAACCCGACTCGGGGCTCCATCTTAACCTTGAGAAACCAAGAGTCCAATGCTTAACTGACTATGCCACCCAGATATCCTTCGAATTTTTTTTTTTAGGTTTTTATTTTTGAGTATCTGGACCCAACGTAGGGCTCAAACCCACAGCCCCAGGATCAAGAGTTGCATGCTCCACTGACTGAGCCAGCCAGGTGCCCCCAGAAACCCTAACTCTTAAACACTGACTCCCCTTTCCCCTATCACCTCAGACCCAGCAACATGTATTTTATTTGCTATCTCTATGGATTTGCCTATTTTAGACAGCTCATATAAGTGGAATCATATAAAATTTGTCCTCTTCTCTATGGCTTATTTCCCTTAGCATAGTATTTTCAAAGTCCAGCTGTGTTGTTGCTTGGGTCCTCCCCCCCCCTATTTTTTTTAAGATTTTAAGATTTTACTTATTTATTTGACAGTGAGAGACACACCGAGAGAGGGAATGCAAGCAGGGGGAGGACATAAGGAGAAACAGGCTTACCGCCGAGCAGTGAGCCCTATCTATGAGGAGCTTGATTCTAGGACCCCGGGATCATGACCTGAGCCAAAGGCAGACACTTAAAAGACTGAGCCACCCAGGCACCCCAGAATTTTATTCCTTTTTTTTTTTTAAGATTTTATTTATTTATTTGACAGACCCAGCTCACAAGTAGGCAGAGAGGCAGGCAGGCAGAGAGGAGGGGAAGCAGGCTCCCTGCTGAGCAGAGAGCCTGATGCAGGGCTTGATCCCAGGACGCTGGGATCATGACCTGAGCTGAAGGCAGAGGCTTTAACCCACTGAGCCACCCAGGCATCCCAGAATTTTATTCCTTTTTAAGGCTGAATACTACTCTCCATCTTGTGACTACATCACATTTTGTTTACCTTTTCATCTGTTAATGGACTCTTGGGGTGCTTCTACCTTTTGGCTGATGTAAATAATGCTAATTTACAGGTATCTGTTTGAGTCCCTATTTCAGTTATTTTGGGTAAATGCCTAAGAATAGAATTGATGGATCATGTGGTAGTTCTATTTTTAATATTCTGAGGAACTACGGGACTGTTTTCCATGGTGGCTGCACCATTTTACATTCCCACCAGAAATAAACGTGGGCTCTAATTTCTCCACATCCTCATCAACACTTATTATTTTTCCATTTTTTTAGATAATAGTCATCCTGATGGGTATAAAATATTATTGTGGTTTTGATTTGCATTTCCCTCATGACTAATGATGTTTAGTATCTTTTCCTACATTAACTAACTCTGTATCTTTGGAGAAATATCTCTTCAGTCCCTTTGCCCATTTTTGAATTATCAGTTTTTCATTGCTGAGCAGTAGGAATTCTTTGTATATTCTGGGTATTAATCCCTTGTCAGATATATTATTTGCAAATATTTTCTTCCATTCTTTTGGTTGTCTTTTCATTCTGTTGATAGTGTTCTTTGTTACACAAAAGTTTTTAATTTTAATGAAGTCCAATTTGTTTATTTTTTCTTTTGTTTCCTATGCTTTTGGTATTGTATTCAAGAAATCACTGCTAAATACAATGTCATGAAGATTTTCCTCCATGTTTTCTTCTAAGGGTTTTACAGTTTTAGCTCTTATTTTTAAGTCAGATCCATTTTGAGTTAATTTTTATATACAGTATAAGGTAAGGTCCAACTTTATTCTTTTGCATATGGATAGCCAGTTTTCCAGCACTATTTGCTGAAAAGGCTGTGCTTTCCTATTTAATGGTTTTGGGAAAATCAATTAACCATAGATTTGAGGGCTTATTCCTAGACTCTCTACTCTATTCCATTGTCTATATGTCTATCCTATGCCAATACTAGATAGTTTTCACTACTGCAGCTTTGCATTAAGTTTTGAGTGTGAGTCCTCCAACTCTGTTCTTTTTAAAGATTATTCTGGATACACAGAACTCAAAGAACCTCAGTCCCTTGAGATTCCACATAAATATTAGGATGTATTTTTCTATTTCCACAAAAAAACAGTATTGCAATTTTGATAAGGATTGCATTGAATGTGTAGATTGCTTTGGGTAGTATTGTCATCTTAATGATATTAACTCTTCTAATCCATGACTACTGGATGTCTTTCTACTAATTTACATATTCTTTAAGTTCTTTCAGCAATGTTTTACAGTGTTCAGTGTACAATTAGTTCACCTCCTTGCTTAAATTTATTCCTAAGTATTTTATTCTTTTTGATACTGTTGTAAATGGAATTGTTTTCTTTTTTTTTAAGATTTTTATTTATTTATTTGACAGAGATCATAAGTAGGCAGAGAGGCAGGCAGAGAGAGCAGGGAGACAGGCTCCCTGCTGAGCAGAGAGCCTGATGTAGGGCTCGATCCCAGGACCATGGGATCATGACCTGAGCTGAAGGCAGAGGCATTAACCCACTGAGCCACCCAGGCGCCCCTCTTTTTTTTTTTTTTTTAAGATTTTTTAAAAATTTATTTGACAGAGATCACAAGTAGGCAGAGAGGCAGGCAGAGAGAGAGGGAAGCAGGCTCCCTGCTGAGCAGAAAACCCGATGCGGGACTCGATCCTAGGACCCTGGGATCATGACCTGAGCCGAAGGCAGAGGCTTTAACCCACTGAGCCACCCAGGTGCCCTGGAATTGTTTTCTTAACTTCCTTCTCAGATTGTTCATTGTTAGTATATAGAATTGCAGCTGATTTTTATGTTGAACTTATATCCTGTAATTTTGCTGAATTTGCCTACCAGCTCTCACAGGAGTTTTTGTGGTTGTTGTTGAAGCTTTTGGGTTTCCTACATGTAAGGTGATGTCATCTGTAATCACAGATAATTTGACTTCTTACTTTTCAATTCAAATAATTTTTTTTTTCCTTTTTCTTGCCTAATTGCTCTGGCTAGAACTTCTAGTCATATGTTAAATAGATGTGGTGAAAGTGCTCTTATTCCTGATGTCAAGGGAAAAGCTTTCAGTCTTTCACCATTAAGTATGATGTTAGCTGGGGAATTTTCATACATAGCCTTTAGTATATTGAGGAAGTTCCTTTTTATTCCTACTTTGATTATAGGGTTTTATTTTGTTTTTTATCATGAAAGAATATTGAATTTTTAAATTTTTTTTATCAGTTGAGATGATCATGTGGTCTTTTCCCCCTTCATTCTCTTAGTGTGTCATATAACAATCATTGATTTTCATTTGTTGAACCATCTTTGAATTCCAGGGATAGATTGCTTTTGGTCATAGTGCATAATTCTTTAAATATGCTGCTGAATTCAGTTTGCTAGAATTTCATAATGCTGTTGAAAGACCTGCTTTTTCATATACCAGTATATTTTTCTTCCACACTATGAAATGTGGAATATATAAATAAATAAATTAATTAAAATTCTATTACTTTGTATTTTTAAAATCTTTTTTTAGCTGCAAAGTCCTTTCTTTTTTCCTAATAAAATCTTTTTTTTAAAAGATGTTATTTATTTATTTGTCAGAGAGGTAGAGAGAGCACAGGTAGGCAGAGTGGCAGGCAGAGGCAGAGGGAGAAGCAGGCTCCCTGCCAAGCAAGGAGCCCGATGTGGGGCTTGATCCCAGGATGCTGGGATCATGACCTGAGCCGAAGGCAGCCGCTTAACCAACTGAGCCACTCAGGCATCCCGTCTTTTTTCCTAATAAAATCTTATATAAACTCACCACATCTGAAGCACAGGACAGTGGAGCTTATCTGGTGAACACAGGTTTATGGAGGCCGGAGCCCTATTTACACGCTCTCCAATTCCTCCACTTCTGCCCCATCTCCCACAGGCACCTTCTAAAGGGACCCCAAAGGGAACAATTTGAAAACCTTTGGTATGACTGTTCACCCTTGTATTGTACTCTGTTATATAAAGACTTCATAATTTCATTAACTACTCTATTATTTTTACACATATATATTATTTCCAATTTTTTAAGATTTTAAAGAAATAATACTCTGTAGATAAGCTTATGGATTATGATCCATAATCATTTGCCTTTAGGGTAAATTCCCCAGAAAAGGAATATTGGGACAAATGTCAAAAAATTTTTAAAAATTATTTTAAACCCGTAGAGTAAACATACAGTGTCATATTAGTTTCAGGTGTACAATATAGTGATTCAACAATTCTATACATTACTCAGTGCTCCTCAAGATAAGTGTGCTCTGAATCCCCTACACCTATTTTGCCCCACCCATGTTCCCTCTGGTAACCATCTGTTTGTTCTCTATAGTTAACAGTTTGGTTTTTTTGTTTGTCCCTTTTTCCCTTTGTTTGTTTTGTTACTTCAAGTCCACATATGAGTGAAATCATGGTACTTGCCTTTTTCCAACTGACTTAATTCACTTAGCATTCTGCTCTCCGTAGAATCCGTCCATGTTGTTGCAGATGGCAAGATCTCATTCTTTCTAATGGCGAGTAATACTCCATGGTGTATATGTACACCACATCTTCATCCCTTGATGGACACTTTGGCTGCTTCTATAATTTGGCTATTATAGATCATGCTACAGTAAACATAGGGGTACATGTGTACCTAATATGTACCTAATAACACTAATTTTTGAATTAGTGTTTTTGTGTTCTTTGGGTAAATACCCAGTAGTGGAATTACCAGATCCTAGGGTAGTACTATTTTTAGTTTTTGAGGAACCCCCATACTGTTTTCCACATCCAAACGTCAAAATTTCTAAAGATTGTTAAGGATTCTGAGTCTTATTTTCATACTGCCGAAATACATTGTAGTAATTTATCTTCCAATCAGCAGTGTTTCATTTGTGTATATAAAATAATATCTCTAAAGACTCATCTGACAGTATGTGTCCTGAAACTTAGTATCACTTTCTGATGTCTAGTTGGTACACAGAGCAGGAATTGAAGTAAATAGAATCTGAGATTAATAAATTCCAACACCCATCACCCCTCCCAAGGGTTTTTTTTAACCTGGTTCCATGGATGGACCTCTAGGAATCAATGAATTGTTGAAATTTTAGGCAAAACTTGGAGAGTGTGAATGTTTGCTTTTGTCTGTGGAGTGGGTCTAGAGTTTTCATCAAATCTGAGAACTGCGATTTCCCCTTCAGCTTTTCTTCTTACACAACAAGTTAAACTGGAGGCCACCAGGGAAATACCTCACTGGGAGTCAGGACTATTTTGTCCTTGCCTTCACCACACTGGACCTTTAGAACAACCTGGATTATGATTATAAAACACATTCCCGTCCCAGAGACAAAAAGTTGGTACCCATCACATCTACTTATTTGTATACTCACCAGGAATGTGTTGCATAAAATCATGGAATGGCAAGAGATGGAGAAAAGCTGAGAGATAATGTAGTCCACATGAAGATGAAAGGCCCAGGTCAGAAGCACCTGCTCAAGACGGCATTGCTGGTGGTTGGGGAAACATAGACCCAGGTCTTGGTGATCCAGATGCTTTCAGAAAGGCATCTTCTGAAAATCTATATAAATTTAACCTTGATCTCAGTACCTATCCATGAAAACCCCTACAGTATTTAAATTACTTTCTCTGCCTAAATCCAGCAAAATGAATCTTTTCTTCTAATGGAGGATCTTATAGGGGGAGGGGTTGCTATTTGAAACATTCGTTCTTGTATCCTGGAGGAGTGTCTGTGTCTTGCCTCCTTCCTTCCCAGAGGGGTCCTTGCAGACCAACCCAAGATTTTCTGTAGACAAACCCTCACCCCAGACACAAACCCTCCCCAACATGTCTGCACAGCCAGGCTCCCAACTCTCTTCCAGTCATTTCCAGCCTTCTCTGATGTCACATTCTCTTCAGACCTTGCTCCACATTGTCTGAGGTCTGTGAGCCCTGGAATCTTGTAGACCTCATTATATTTCAGAACTGATTCATAGCTTAGGAAAAATCTAGTTTGTTTTTTTCCTTTTCTGTGTTCACAGCAGACTTTAGTCGCTCTTAGTTTCTCACATGGGTAAGAGCTTATCTACCGCCTCTTCCTCAGATTCTCCAAGGGAACTGTCAAACCCCTGAGCTGCTTCAGGATCCTTAGAACTCTGACTCTAGGATGGTTTATGGAAGTTTTTTTTTTTAAGAAATACTTTATTTATTTAAGAGAGAGAGAGAATGGGGGGGGGGCAGTCAAGCAGACTTCCAGCTGAGCGAGGAACCCAACACAGGACTCGATCCCAGGATCCTGAGATCATGACCTGAACTGGAGTCAGATGCTTAACCCACTGAGCCATCCAGGTGCTCTGGTTCCTGGAAGTTCTAGGAGCAAGTTTATGGGGGAAAAAAGTGTGTGTGTGTGTGTATGTGCATACATGAGATAGAGAATGGAGATACAGTAAAATGTATTAATCTTAGAGGAATTAAATAGATATAGATATCTCATATATATAGATAATAGATATCTCCATCACACAAATCAAGACATAGAATATTTTCAGGCTCCTAAAATACTTCCTCCTGTTCCCTCCCAAAGTGCCTGTCAAGGACTTACTACTAGGAACTCTCTTGCCAGAGATGAGTTCTTTCTCTTCTTGAAGTCTGCATGGAACCAGACTGTATGTGCTCTTCTGCATCTGACTTCCACATC
>RCUC01145210.1:0-20027 GCA_003697995.1 Taxidea taxus jeffersonii
TTTAGCACAGAACCTGATGCAGGGCTGGATCTCAGGGTGGCGAGATCATGACCTGAGCTAAAACCAAGAGAAGGACAGTTAACTGACTGAGCCGCCCAGACCGCCCAGGGCCTGGGTTGTTTTTGAGATATGAAACAGTGGCAGAGCAGCATTGGGTTCAGCCCTCACATTGGGCACTTGGCCCTTACGGCACTCAGCATCGCATGAGGCTGATTGTAAACAGTCAATAAAAATTTATTGATTGGTGTAATCGGAACCATTTTCCCTAGCTTGTGGTTGTGATTTATAAAGGAAGAGTGAAGCCTGGAGCCATTAAGACATGGAGAAAATGTGACTTAATTGGGTAGTGTAGGATTCGGAGCTATTTTAAAGTTCTTTTCAGAAATGGTTTGTTATGTCGCCCCAGAAAAGATGTTTGCCTTTTGCCGGCTGTGTGTGTACTGGTCCTAATGGCAGAAGTAGAGGCACTCGTCCCATCTGTCAGACTGGGTAGGATGCAGGTGTCCTATCGATGGCTGAAAACATGCTGAAAAGCACAAAAGAGCCGCAGCTGGAATGGCTGGAGGAGGGCTGGGGTGGAGATGGTGCCCCCACTGGTTGAATGGAAAGTGAGTTTTCAGTGTGGAAGAGACTGGATTTCCATAAGGCCTTGAGATCTTAAGACCCTTTTATTCTATGAAGTTCTATTGCCTCTTGAACTTGTTCAGCTGTCAGATATGCGCCTTCTTTGATAAACAGCAGACGAAGGAATGGCTATCACTGTCTCCTCCCCACTGGTCCATTAAAAACCAGGGATTTTTTAGTTGAATACAATTCAGAAGATGGTTGTATTTTTGTTTTTTATTTTCTGTTTTTCACTATGAGAGACCTCATTTGTGCCTAAGGATTTTATTGGAGTAATAAAAGATACCAATGTTGGGGCGCCTGGGTGGCTCAGTGGGTTGGGCCTCTGCCTTCGGCTCGGGTCATGGTCTCGGGGTCCTGGGATAGAGCCCCGCGTCGGGCTCTCTGCTCGGCAGGGAGCTTGCTTCCCCCACTCTCTCTGCCTGCCACTCTGCCTGCTTGTGATCTCTCTCTCTCTCTGTCAAATAAATAAATAAAATCTTTTAAAAAAATCTTTAAAAAAAAAAGATATCAATGTTTACTGAGCCCTGCTCTATAGCAGGCACTTGTGCGAGGGACCAGATGTATATTCTTTCATGAAAGTCTGACAGCAAAGACTAGGATACAGTCCATTCTTGTTGCTGTGTTGCTGATGAGGACCCATACTTAGAGTAGTTTGCTCTCCTAAAATCAGAGTCTAGTAGTTTAATAACAGATGGCAAAGAGTACGTGTGGAATTGAAATCCATTTCCACTTGACATTTGCCCACACTTTTTCGTAAGTGCTTGTTTTGGTTAGAGAATCTGTAGAGAGTATTTAACTGGAATCTTCAAATTTACTCACACAAGCAAATTAGTCAAAGACACCAAGAGTGTGAACTAGGACCCACCGGTTTATATCCTCTGTTGAGTTTCATTTTCTCTTCCTACTTTTTATTTCTTTCTATTTAAAATTAGTGAAATTGGCCTGTGGTGTTTCCCCCCCCCACTCTTTTTTTTTTTTTTTTAACCGATTCACTAAATCTATAACCAGTCCAGGTGTTGATACAAAAATCTCAGCATGGAAATCAGTCTTTCTTTTTTTTAATACAGTATGCCACTGACTCCTGTTGATGAAGTTTAGCAGGAAGCAGGAGAGACCCAGCCAAGAAAATTCAACTTTCCTACAACACTCCTCCTACCCAGTTAACATTTCTTAGATTTACTGACCTGACATGTCAGCTTTCTGGTGTTTGGCATGTGAACTATGACTTTGAGTATTTAAAACATATCTGAGAGTTACTACTCCGCATTCTTATTTGTCAGCAGAATAATGTCAGGGTTAAAAATTCCAATTCTAGAGTCAGACAGACATGAGTTTCAATCCTTTGGGACTTTTGCCATACTTCATTACTAAAATGGACATAGTAGTAGGACCTACCTCATAGAGTCATTTGGTGAATTGAATATGCACATAAAGCCCTCATCACAACACCTAGCATATACTAAGTGCTCAATAAATGTTTAGCAACTGTCAAATATTTATTATACCAAAAGAATTTAGCTATATTATTGCACAAACTAATGATGGAAGAGAAGAAATTAGCATTTCTAGCTTTGTAGTACATTCTCTTTGATGTTACACTGTCGCAGATGCTAGGAGAGATGAGAGTTGATTCATCAAACCGAGTCAGCTGTCCATAGTACCTTGTCCATAGTCTGCAACCTGGGGAAGCTGTCAGAGTTAACATAAAATGTTGAAAAGGTTAGAAAAAGAAAGCGGTAATTGTAAGCTTTAAAAAATACATAAAAGACAGTTTGGAAAGCTGATAACTGGAATAATAGAAACCCAGAGTATCACTGGAGTGATAAAAGAAACTACTGAGTAAGGAAAAAAGAAGAAAACAAATTTTGAGTATTTGTATAGGTGTTTTCATCCCTATATCAGTACATTTTTAATGAGGTGTCTCAATCTGCCGCTCACTGTAGCCCTGGGCGGGGCAGGGGGGTGGGAAGTAGGGGAGGAAGGGAAGAAGGTAGGTATTAGTATTAATGGTAAGTCTTACCATTTCAGACATGAGGCAACTAAGCTACAGAACCCTGGGTAACTTGTTTAGTGGCATACAGCTAATGACAGATGAGGGCTTCTCCTAAAATTAAGTAAGGGCAAAACACAGGTACAGAGGTTAACAAAAGAAAGTATTTCACATGGACATTTCCTCCTCTAAAAACAGTGGGTTTAGACGGAACTCTCTCAGAGGACCTTTTCTGCTCTACATTCTGTGATTCTACTAGTAAAACCTTCTGACATGTTTTCCTTTGTGAGTACTGCAGAGAAAGGCAAGATAAATATTATGTGGAAAACACTGATTGAAAGCTTTGTAAAAGAGCATAAAAAGACCAGTTGGGAAGAAAAGGAAATAAACATCTCAAGGGAAGCCAAAGTGATCAAAAGAATTATAAAAACAGGATAAAAAGAAAATCAATATTAAAAAGAGATAAGGTAGAGTTAGAAGATAAATAGTAATGTGATTCCTTTCAAGAGCATGAGCAGACACAATAGAGACGTTAATCACTGAAAATAATTAATAGTTGTTACCACTTAAATAAAATGCACAGGATGCTTCCTTTTTCTGGGGGTTGCCCTGACTTGATGCCCTTGGGTGCCCCTCGACAGAACGTGGCTGAAGGAAGGTTACTTATCAAGGTGGCCGCGCTCATCCACCAAAGTGTGTGGTGGTGTTTCTGTTTTCGTTTCTGTTTTCTTGATTTCCTTCTCAGAAAGCGGGCTCCTCTCCAGTTCAGAGCAGCCTCCAGACTGGCGATGTGTGACTTTAGAGAAGCTGTTTGCCCTGGTTGTGCTTAAAGTTCCCTTTCTGGAAAAGGCAGGAAGTGGTAGTACCTAAGGCTATTCCAGGAAGAAGGAAATACTGGGAATAGGATGCCTAGAAGAATGCTCAGTGTTTTCTGTTCCTCCTCAACATGGATGGAGGCTTCGGTGAACATTTGCTCTGTTGGCTTTCCCCATGGGCCTGGGTGGGGGGGCATCTACTGATGGAGTATTTCGGGAGAATATTGTTTTTAACCTTAAGCGATCCATTGTTATGGGCTGATACTCCCTCCCCACCTACGGACCCTGTGTCAGTAGATCCATAGGGCAGCATTCCAACTCAGATCGGGCTGGAAACTTCCCTGCGTAGGCCTAGCTTCAGCCACCTTGCCTGAAATGGGACAAGGGAACAGGTCTTGCAGATACCTCCCCAGCCGCACTGTAAGTGCCACTCTAATCCGTGACAGCCCATGCCAGATTAAATCAGAGCCTTCTCCATCAGAGAGATTTTGACACACTGGAAATGCGCTACAGCCTGGAAACGAGCACAGTAGCAAGCAGAGTGAAGTTCACTAAAGGACAAGTGTATCGCTGGACTCTCTTGGAACAAAACCAACTATATAATCCAGAGGCAGCAACAGTGGGTTATAAACAAAGGCCTTTGTAGCGTCACCAACACCACTCGCACAAGTGGGCCTTCATTCCTGGAGAAGGGGTTTAGTCACTGTGAACTGACTCTGTTTCCTACTCCCCGATCTGACTCTTGCAAGTGTTCCTAATTTCTTGGGTCCCCGCCTTCAGCCTTACCTCAAACTCTGGATGAGCAAAGTGCCTCATGCTATACAAAGCAAGTAAAATCTCAGGGTGCCTGGGTGACTCAGTGGGTTAAGGCTCTGCCTTCTGCTCAGGTCATGATCTCAGGGTCCTGGGATGGAGCCCCACATCGGGCTCTCTGCTCAGCAGGGAGCCTGCTTGTCCCCACCCCACCCACCCCCCTGCCTGTCTCTCTGCCTACTTGTGATCTCTGTCAAATAAATAAATAAAATCTTTAAAAAGGGAGCTCCTTGGTGCCTCAGTGGGTTAGAGCCTCTGCCTTCAGCTCAGGTCCTGGGACCGAGCCCCACATCAGGCTCTCTGCTCAGCGGGGAGCCTGCTTCCCTTCCTCTCTCTCTGCCTGCCTCTCTGCCTACTTGTGATCTCTGTCAAATAAATAAATAAAGTCTTTAAAAAAAAAAAAAAACTTTAAAAAAAAACCCAAAGCAAGTAAAATCTCTGACATAAATTGCCTCTCCTTTCCCATTCTCTACCTGAAAATGTTCCGTATTTTTCACTCACCCTGTCTTCTTCTGGAAGGAAATAAGCCCTCTCAGGCTAATCCCACAGTCTGCACCTCTGGGACCTCTCTTAAGGACCTGGTTTCGTCAGTTGTTTCTACCCACTGGATCTTCACTCTCTCTGCATGGTCATGTTCAGATTCCCATGACCTTTTTCTTCTCTTTACCAGATTTCTTGAAAAAACGGTGCCCTCTCACTAATACAAATTCTATTTGCTCCTTGGCCTCTTGCCCAGACCCCGTTGGGCCGCCTCTTCCCTTCCCTATTTCCATTAACACCCTAGTGCTTCTCTTAAGCCTATGTGCTGGAAGCTTCTCATTTCTCTTTAATTCTTCCTCCTCTCTCAAAGTAACAGTAACAATAAAAAGATCAGCTAGCTTGAGTTAAACACTTGCAATGTGCCAACTTCTTAAGAAACACTGGCATTTATCCTCACAATGACCCCTAAGAAGCCAAGAGTATTATCCCCATTTTCTATATAAGCAAAAGATTGGTCTGGATTGAAATTCAGGTGGGTCTTCCCCCAAAGCCTGTGCTCTTAAGCTGCTGGGAAGGAATATTTCACAGAGTGATGTCAACAGTTGACAACTTCTTGTGATTCTGTCTTCATGTCTCTTACCAACATCCCTGCCTCTCTGTGATTCCTCAGGCCCTTACAGCTTTCTGCTTCCTGCGTGGCCTCATCATCGCCAGTCTTTCTTACACCACACTGGGTGGTTATTCCTCCCAGCATCTGTAGCCCGTCTTGTCAAGTCCGCACTCCTGGTCGCAAGCCAGTGCCCCTGTACTCAAGTCGGCCTGGAGTCTGCTCTTTGCCAACTGCCCCCTTGGCCCCCAGATTTCAGTCTCACTGTTCCCTTCTCTGAAATACACACCCACCCATGTCTAAACCTGTCCTTTAAAGCCCAGCTCAATGGTTATTTCTTTCAAGAAGGTTCTCTGTGTGCTCCATCATTATCCCCCATTCTCTGCCAAGCTTGAGATAATCCTTTACTTTGGTGCCATAACCCTCCCACCCCCTCTTTTTCTCTCTTTCTCATTCATATATATATATATATATATATATATATATATGCCTACATGATAAACAGAAGGATCAAGGAATATGTCAGCTGTGTAGTTCAATGTTTAAGAGGAAAAGTGACACCACAATATAAATATGATAATAAAATGTGGGAACAGTAAGCCAATCTTATTATACTCAAGTAACACATATCCATGAGAATTCTCAACTTTGGTGAGACACCAAAAACTGGGAAGTTGTTATCCAAAAAGACCAGATCAGACTTGTTAGGAAGCATGAGCACACATGACTTTTCAGAGGAAAGAACACCAAAGGACAATTTTCATATTCTCTTAACATAGGGGATGAGGAGGAGGAGGAGGAGGAGGAAGCCCTTCTCCCCTCCAGTGAGTATATATAACAAAGAAAACAGGATGTATGGACCTGTTTAGGGAAGATTTTTCTTCTAATGAATGTTATATGTGAGGATGAGGTTACTAAGGAAAGTGGTGGGATCACTTTCTTTAGAGATCCTTAAAAATTGGATTGCTTGTTATATCCACAATTATATACATAGAGTCAGGTTCTGGAGCATTTTCCATTGCTAACTCAGGGCAAGGAATGAACAGACTTACTGTACCTTCAAATCCTGATTCTGCAGGAAGGAATAGTTTCTAACATATCAAGTACACTAACGATAACATTTCTAACCTTTTTGGCTCCTGGTTCTCTAAATCTTTATGTTCTAAAATAGAAAATCTGAATATGAAATTCACTAGTACTGACCCCCATAACATTTAATGGATTTTGGCTAAGTGAGATTTTTTTTTTATGCTTAATATATTACATAACAATAGTAGAACATAGCAGTTAAGCGCATAGGCACAGAAGCTACACTTGATTTAAATAATGGCTCTGTCACTCTCTAGCTCTGGGACCCTGGATAAGTGACACAACTTCTCTGTGCCTCAGTTTTCTCGTCTGTACATAGGGGTATTGTATCATGTGACTACCTTATGGGTTAGTTGTCTTCAAATGTTACAGACCTTAGAGGAGTATCCGATACACAGTAACTGCTCAAGGAATGAAAACTTGTAATTTTTACTGAAACACATGATGCTAAATCTTTGTTCATACCGTGTATTCCTGCAAAGGGTGTGTTTGCTGCCAGAGAGGTATGCTGCTTCTTTATGCTACTTCTTGAGGGAAGCAATTGCAGAAATACAAAAACTCTTTCTGCCTGCTGGAATTAATATCAAGTGATAGCCTCGTAACTTTGCTAACACAGGTCCTCACTGCATGATTTTACAAAGCCCTACATTACAGCCTGATTATGTGATCTCCAGAGACCTCCACCACACATTTAGAGCAACTTTATTTTTAATAACCAATAACTAGATACAGTGCTGCTGTCCTTCCATAGGTGAATGGTTAAACAAATTATGGTACATGCATATCATGGAATGCTGTTTAGCAATAAAAGGAATAAACTATTGGCACACACAGAAACTTGGATGAATGTCCAGGGCATAATGCCGAGGGGAAAAAGCTAACCCCAAAAGGTTATATACCATTATCCTTCCACACACAGAATCTTTTTAAATGAATTTTTTTGAACAGCTTGGTGGTTGCCAGAGATTAGAAATGGGGGATGAGAAGGAGGAGAAGTGGTGTCCACCACACATTTTTAAGACTTTTTCTTCATGGATAAATGACTCAGGAATGATTCTCTAAAAAGAAATTCAGACACTTCTCTATATTTGGGCATAGAATTACTTCTGTCACCAAGATTTATCAAAAGGATGTTAATATGAAGATGGGTACTACATTTGATTTAGGATGTGTTAAGTAGGCTTTTTATACAAGTATTTGTAAAACACTCTTTTTGCCCCTAGGAATAATTCGGGTTTCACACCAGCAGACACCGTGGCAATCATTTTCTGTTCTACGCACAAATCCCTCACACTGGGTAAGTGAATCACAGAGTTAAAAATCCACTGCATATTATCCTCAGACAGTTACATCTTATGATTTTGAAATTTAAGCAGCTCTTCAAATTAAATGGAGTGGAGTATCAATCACTCTGTTAAATAAAGAACAAAAGCAAGGTGAGCATGGGTCATTCCTTTTAAATACCATTATTTGATTGAGCCCATTTTTGAAGGCCTAAATTTAATAGTGTAGGATTTAGATTAATTTATAATTATGTTTGTGATTCTCATAAAAGAGTTTCATTGTAGTATGTGAACATTAAAAGCTGGGGGGCAGCGGTGGCAGGGATGGGGAAGGGTGAGGAACTTCTGAAAAGGAATGGGCAAAAACTGGGTTTTGGAAGGCTCTAAAGTTGCCCCTGGAAAATGTTAACTTATTTTTTGGAAGCTTGGAGCAGGGTAGAGATACTGTTACTCTAATGTGATATTGACATTAAAGTTCATTTCAGAATGTTATTTCAATAAGAAACACAATGTGGTTATCATTAATTCAATCTGATTAGCACCTAAACTGAAATATCTATGTATTTAATGGACAAAAGTAGATCAAGAAGAAAACTGCTGTTTTCTACTAAGCTTTATCCTGTGTGATGGCATTATTCCAATAACCTGTCCAGGCATCTGAATCCATGTTTTTAGTCACTAAAAGTCATTAAGAAATCAGGAACCTTCTTGAAATATTTATCTTCACAAACTCCTTCAGGTAGTAGACACATTGCGGTAAAAACTCGCTTTAAAAATTTCTTTACATTTTGGCATGAGACTTAAGAGAATGAAAAATCATGACATTGCTCTGTCTGTTCATTTTAAAGAAGTTCAGTCTGTAAGCTAGAAAACGTTTCATGACGTTTTTACTAACCCTGAGCATATTTGTTTATAGAATCTATTGTCAGTCCTGCCAAATGTGGACAATGATTTCAAAATTGGACAAACTCTTTAAGGAGCACTTGCTATCTAGGCCTCCAGCTTATTTGAATAAGTGATAAATGGCTGACCCTTGAATAATGCATGGGGGGCCTTAGGGGAACCAACCCCCTGCACAGTCAAAAATCCGTGCATAACTTTTGACTCCCCAAAAACTTAACTACCAATAGCCTACTGTTGATGAGAAGCCTCACTGGTAACAGTCAACTAACACATATTTTGTATGTTACATATATATATACCTTGTTCTTATAAGAAAGTCAGTTAGAGAAAAGAAAATGTTATTAAGAAAATCATAAGGAAGAGAAAACACATTTACAGTCCTATACAGGGTTGATCGAAAAAAAGATCCACATATAAGCAGACTCATGTAGTTCAAACCCATATTGTTCAAGGGTTAACTGTACCGAATATCCATACCTTGCAGTATTTCCATTGGGCTTTCTTCACAGTATCATCAGACTGAAGTTGAAAGAGCTTTGGAATCCACATTCCAATCCTGACTTTGTGACTCTGGACAAATCACTTAACTTCCCTGAACCTTAGCTTTCTCATCTGTAAAATGGGGCAGCATAGTCCTCACTTTACGAAGTTTATTAAGATTAAAAACAAAATATGTCAAGTACCTATGACAGTACCTAGCACATTACTTACACATAATAGGTAGTCAGTACACGGCAGAACGTGTGCAGTCATTGCACTGTGTGTAGACTGCTACGGACTAAATTCTGTAGCCCACCTAGCTGTTGTTATTAGTTATTATTAACTCTATTACTTGCAACTGTGTTACCATTTCCAGGGTCCAGTCCTCTGACCCCTTGTCCTCTGGATTTTCATGTAGTAGGTGTGGTTTAATTTTTGACTTCAAAGAAGTCATCTTGCACTCCCCCCACCCCCCATGCTGTTACTGTGCTGCAATGGCTCATGCTCCAGGTCTCGTAAAATGTAAGGCACTGTTATAAAGGTAGGGCATCCAGAGGCAAGAGCTGCCCAGTGCCAGGGCAGAGATGTCCAGAGCCAGGGATCCAATGAGCCCATGTCCTCAGCAGAGATGCTGAGCATGGTGGCACGAAATACACTCCCGCATTGCTGCGTGGGCTTTTAAACCCCACACACTCCAAACGGTTTGCTTTCCGAAAACACAAGTGGATGTTTTGTCTCTCTACGATATTCTTCTATGCCGGAGCTGGCCGTGGGGAGCAAAGAGCTCAACCCAAGAAGCGTACTGCAGCAGCATCAGTATTCTTTCCTTTTCTACAAGTAAAACACCTACCCTTCAGATCCTTTACTTCTTTGTCTTTTCATTTTTTGGTAATCTCAAAGCGATGTTCTTCTGTTCTTGATGCTTTCTGAAACCTGATTTTCAGGTAAATGGGTGCGCTGAATACCCATCAGAAGTAGCTGTTTTGCTAAAAAGGGCTGAGTTAACTTGACTTTTTTCTGCTTATGTACTTTGCTTTTACAGCATTCTCCCCTGAAGTAGGTCCTTAGATCCTCCAATAAGATACTAGCGTGGTAGCTAAGTAACTATAGAGTCTAAATCCTTTGTTACTTTCATAACATGATAGCCTTGAGCACTCTTAGAATTGCAGGATCGAAATACTTGTCCTCACTCTTCCACTGAGACATCCCCAGCCTTCGGTTTCCTTAGCTCTTAGATTCGAGAATTTTACTTCCAACCTGACTAGTCTGTTGTGCCTTGATCATACCTGGCTTCCTTCCTGCAGGCTCCCAGGTAGCATTTATAAGTATGACCTCTTTGCTGCTTATCTCAGTGAGGTGCCATGGATTGTCCTTTTTCCAGCATACCCTTATTTCCTGTAGCAAGGGGAGTTTGGCTCAACATCGCTAGAATGGGCTTGGTAAGCCCTATAATTTCACTGTATCCATTTTCACAAAATGCATTGCATGCTCTCCTCTCCTGGTGACTTGACATCACTGGTATAGAGGATGTGATAGTCACCTGAGCTACAGGCCAATAATTACCCTAAGGAAACTCTTGTCTGCATGGAAATGAAAGAACATCGCACTAAGTGTGAAAAATTCAGATTCCAGAAAATAGGGAACGTATTTCAGATCATATCACTCAGAGTTATACTATCACCTCTCACACAAAGATGAAATACAATGGATTAAAATATATCTATTTGGCATTTAGAAGAAGGATCTATCCCTTCTTGAGATCACTCTCAAAATATTTCTTTTAGCAATTTTGTACACACACAGTAAACACAGGTGCACACATGTAACACCTCCGATAGAATACACTAAGTAAGCCTTACAAAATACCATTCAGTCCTATATACGCTATTTGTGTTTAAGAATAAATCATTGTAGGTCAAGTGGTACCCAGGTAACTAATGAATACCAAAAGTGAAAACTCTCGCTTGAGAAGCCTTCTGAATATTCCCTTATACACACACTTCAGTTTATTGTATTGTTCTTGCTTTTGCCCTGCCTCAATCTCTCCAGTACACTTGCATCTACACAGATGCTAAATTTGATTCATTGCTTTTATTAGTGCATTTGCCATTGATTGATTAGTTCTTCGTATTAGTACTTTTTCTATTGATTGATTGCAGATGAAGTGACTATTTGACCTTTAATTATGAGGCTCCCTCTTGAAACTGACATTGAGCTATGGCTTCACATAATCCATCTTGAAAGCCTGACATGATGCCGTCCCCTGGAGTTCATTCAGGAAGGAAGAGGAGGCCTGAAGGAAGCACAGAGCTATCACTGTGCTTCATCTAAAACAATACTGCAGGGCTCAGGGTTGGAGGTAATTTTATATTTTGTCAAGACAGCTTCACTTGATGTGGATTGCCATAAAAGCCACGAACTCTCCCAAAGTCTTCTCTAGTTTGGTGCCGGTATTTGTACAGTAATAATCTGCATCATCATAAGGACAAGATACTGTACGGAGCAGAGACGGAAGGACAGCTCACGCCCTGGTTAGCAATGGCTCAGTGCATGTCAGTCAATAGATCTCATCAAGAAAGCAGTTCGATCCCACACACTCTGTGGAATTAGTATCTTACTTTTATTTTATTTACCTTTTTCTCTTGAGTATTCAAATCACTTTGCTTATCTGGAGTTCCAATATGTGTACGAAAGCATTCTCACAACACCGTGAAAGAGAATGTTTCAGGGTGTTTGAAATCCTTAAGTGTATGTTTATGTTCATTTGTCATGTTTTTAAACAGCAAAATGAAAGCACACGCTCCCATAGCGTGTCAGCTGACTACTGGCAGTCAGTCGTGAGATTCTCAGTCATGTCTTCTTTCCAAAAACATTTCTGAGTTGGAAGAATGCCATGGAAATTTTAAAGTATCATGATCGATGCTTATTAAAAGTCCACTGTATGTCTTACCATTTGTAGACGCCACACACAAAGATGAATCGA
The DNA here is from genome assembly GCA_003697995.1 of Taxidea taxus jeffersonii. Lineage (NCBI taxonomy): Eukaryota > Metazoa > Chordata > Mammalia > Carnivora > Mustelidae > Taxidea > Taxidea taxus. The sequence goes on from RCUC01145210.1 coordinate 12,071, forward strand.
GGCATGTATCCCCTCACATTATTTACCCTTTGTTATGAGGCCATGGTTGCAGCTATACGGCTGAACTGTGACAAGAAACCGTGCACTAAGCAAAAAGAATATAACTTTTTGCTAAGACGTGGGACTCTGCAAAGAGTGGAAAGAACACATCTCTAATTCTAGTCTGGATTCAACTTCCAATTCTCTCACCGAAAGCTGAAACAAATCACATAACTGCTGTGGGCCTCAGTTTCCTCATCTGTGAAATGAGAAGATGGACAAGATGACACGTGACATTCCTCTCAGGCTTAAGTTTCTGTGAGTCTGTGCTCAGTGACTGATATTTCCGTTCTTTAAGATAACAGTTTCCCTGCAGGGTGTGAAAGAGAAAAGAGTTCATGAACAGTTATGTAAATAACATTACAATATTACACAAAAGGAAATATGGCTCTTGCTTCTCCCCAAAAAGGTTAAAAAATACCTACATACTCCGAAGAGTTTCACTGGAGAAACAGAATCTGCAAAGGATCTTATTTGCAGTTTTACTTGGAAGCTATTTGAGAATGCAACAGGACCACCTGTAACTTGGGCTGGAAAGATCATTTAATAACACCCATGTTATTTTCTCAAGAGGAAATGGGATTGAAATAGGAAAGTTTGCATTTCTGTGGTTCTTTTCCCTTAAAGCTTATCTGTGACTCTATTTGGCATATAGAGACTATTATCTTAATAAAACTGCCCCACAATTGGGAAGTACTTTTTAAAGCATTGAACTCATTAAATCACCTAACCCCAAAACCTTGAATATCAGCAGGTCAGTAATTATCTTATTTTGCCTACAAAGAAATAAAAGCCTGGAAAATTTTTACAAACATCCCAGAGCGTATAACTAACTAATAGAGACTGGATTCCCTGTCTCCTAACTTCCAGAACTGTATTGGATAATAAGATATGAAAGCACTTTGAAGAACAAAAAGTACTGTCCTGATTCCAAATATTGTAAATGTGCAATCTCAGCATGCATTTGAAATATTTTGTTAATTGTTCAAAAAAGAAAATCACTTTTGATGACATTGCTACTTATAAAACAGTTTTAAAATACCTAATGTCTATAATTGTTCCCATAAGCACATATTTCCATGTGGCCCAGGCATAAGCTGGCACTCATTCCTTCTACCTTCTTTAATAACAAAAAGTTCTATTCTGCCCTTCCCCAATATTCATCTGTTTTGTTTTTTAAATTCCACATATGAGCACAATCATATGGTATTGGTCTTTCTCTGACTCCGTTATTTCGCTTAGCATAGTACCCTCTAGTTCCATCCATGTCATTGCAAATGGCAAGATTCATCTATCAGTGGACATCTAGGCTTTTCCCATCATTTGACTATTGTGGACATTGCTGCTGTAAACATCGGGGTACACGTGCTGCTTTGAATCACTATGTTTGCAGCCTTCAGGTGAATACCTAGTAGTGCCGTTGCTGGGTCGTAGGGCAGTTTTATTTTTAACTTTTTCAGGAAACTCCACGCTGGCTTCTAGGTGGTCATCTCAGCTTGCATTCCTACCAACAGTGTCAAACAGAGAGTGAGGCAAACCATAAGAGACTCTTACCTCTAGGAAAAAAACTGAGGGTTGCTGAAGGGAAGGTATGCAGGGGAGATGGGGTAACAGGTGATGGGCATTAAGGAGGGTACTTGATGTCATGAGCACTGGGTGTTATATGCAACTGATGAATCAGTAAATTCTACCCCTGAAGCTAATAATAGACTATATGTTAACGAAATTGAGTTTAAATAAAAAATTAAAAATAAATAAATAAAAAGATTTCAAGACGTAATAGCCAAAAAAAAAAAAAAGTTATGGTCTATTTTCTATTTAAAGGGAGTCTTGATGCGTCAGCCCTTACCTTTCATGAGGCATCACTGTCTGCACTCTTTTCCAGCAAACTAAGAGCCATGGTGCTGCCTGACAATGAACTGTTAAAATGGAAACAGAAATCCAGGGTAGAGACAAAAAATAGAAGCTTGTGTGTGGGCCAGAGCCCTAAATATATTTCTGTCCTGCAGTTTGCCACTGGAATTGCAGTTGTGTAAGGAAAGGCAGTTGGGGACCTCTGCCATTTGACAGATTCTTAAAGATGCCACGGAAATTATAGACACAATGGATTTTACTACTATGCTGAAAAAAAAAGTGCAGGAGTATCCATCATTTTGTACCATTTTCTGATCCATATAAAGAAAGAAAGGAATGTACGTTCTCTAACTGGTACACTTCTGTTTTTCAGAGGTTTGCGGATCATTTTGTTTTGAGTTTTTGGTTCTGAATTTGGCCTCTGAAAATCATTACTAGCATATTTAGACTTACATAAAAAAAAAAAAATAGGAAGTTCCCAGGTTCCAGGCAGCAAGTCTAAAATTAAGGATAATAAAACCTCTTTGGGTTTTGGTTTTATTACCCTCACCCTCAAATACCATAAATCTTAGAGATAGGTCAGGAGATGTTCATCTGGAAGATCAGCGCCCGAAACCCTCTTCACATTTCCTATGCCATAGACTGTCAAATGTTTTTCACTGCAACCGACAGACGCACATTTTACAGTGTGATCCCCTGTATGTGCTGCTTTACAAAATAACATTCACTCTTACTGTATATGATGCCTTCCATATTCTATCCAAGTGGTAGATAAAACCCATTAAGTTGATTTGCAACTTGTTAATGGGTCATAATCCAAGGTCTGAGAAGTATTACCTTATACCTGCTTGGTGAGATTTTATCCTCTTCCTCAGATAGTTACCATATAGGCTTTAGCTTGTACTGTCTTTTTTTAAATAGAACTTGAGCTCAAATTTCTGATACCAGGTAGGAACCAGAGCTAAATTAAAACTCAGAAAAATTCTTGATTCAAGGTAATATAAGATCATCTGCATTAGATTTTATTAATACAGCTTATATTACAGAGTTTCTATACTTTTTTAATTTATTTTTCAATTGTGTCTCTATTCATCATGTTTTCAATAGTAGTAGGAATAATGCTAAAAGCTAACCATAATTGAGTTATTAGGCAAACACCATGCTGTGTGCTGGTTACATGAAGCCATTTACTTGAAAACACTTTTGTGTTCACAGTGTGGCATCATGTATGTATGTAGTAGTTAAAGTTCAGCACCAGGGATGGCCAGTGGCTCTAATGGAAAATCCTCACCCGACTGTTCAGCTACTATTTTATCAGAAAGGAAATACTCCAGAGGCAGCTCCAACAAATGCTTGTGTTATCTGTATCTCTGTCAACCAGAGATTTTGCTGATCAGCCTAATGAATTCTGAAATAGGTTGTTATTGATGAAATTACCGACTTGTTACTTTGCATGTAATAAATGGACTCTCACTGATCAATAGACTGCCTGAAAACTGTAGAGACACTTCCTACTTGCTATAGAGAATCTAGTAGCAAACCCAGTGACTTGAATCAGATCCTCAGGGCTGTGCTGGAGGCTGGTTTTGGGCACTGCTGCTCCGAGGAGGCTCTGTGGTTGCCCGCGCTGACTGTAGGGGTCACAGAATCCTGCTTGGGATGTTGCTTTGTGTGCTTTGAGAGACCACAGGCAAGGGGCTAATGAGAGCGCTTGAAAGGTCAGAGCTGGGACTTTGAGTTGACTGGATAGGCTGTGTAAACTATTTCTGCACATGACTACTAATATGTGTTCAGTTACAAATATCCGTATGCATGGCAGCTTGCTTTTTCATTCAAACCCAATGGCTGGCTTGTGTGGGTGTAGCTCACCTTCACCTACCTTAAAATTCTTTCTTTGGCCACTACGTGTTATCTGCTGGAAAGACTCTGATGAAACTTGTGCCTGACCCCCCGGGGTGTAGGTCACCTCCCAACAGTCCTTTACACACACTAGCTCACATCACTCCTGCAATCACCTCCGATAAGGAAAGTGAGGTTCCTAAGTGATAAGCAAGCTGCCCAAATCATGTGACCCAGGGGGCAGGGTCAGAACTTGCACCAGGCTGGCTTTTAACCCCGTGCTGAGCTGTAATAGGGGTTCTTCAGGAAATCTTGTGCTCTAGTGTCAGTCCTGTGGTTCACTAGCTATGAAAAATTTAGGCTAGATGCTCTCTGGGGCCCTTCTCATTCTAACATTCATTAATTCGCTGATTTTAAAAAGGTATTCAGCTTTAGAATCTTGAGCCTTCCCAGGGGTACCTCAGCATCAACATTTCCCTAAGGGCGACCCTCTAAATTATGGCAGATCACTTCCTCTAAGGAAAAAAAAGGAGATTACTGGACCTCATCTGATTCAGAATTTTTAAGAATAAGACCCTGAGTCTGATTTTTGAAACATACCAAAAAACAGTATTATGCACCTGAAATTTTAGAGCCATAATAATACATGCATCCAGAATCACCTCTGGTTTCCAGAGTTGCTGGCTCACCCTCCCAGGTCTTTCAGAAAGCTTTTGTCCCAGCACAGCATTCAAGCAAGTCTTGTGTGAGTGCTTTTTTATGGTAGTGGAAACTAGTCTGCTGCCTCAGCTTGGCTTGGTTGGTTTTGGGTGTTGGTGTTTTTGTTTCTTGTTTTTTCTTAACTTTAGTCTGGCCATGATGTGGATACTTTTTATTATGTTTACTTTTTATTTTTACTTTATTTTATTTTTATTTTTACTTTTTATCATTTATTATTATTATTACTCAAAAGGAGATACAGAGGACATAGTTGCTCATGACATATTACAAAGTAGCATAAAAAGATAAACAATAAAATTTTAAAACAACTCAGTAGGCTTGGACTCCAATTTCTCGGAATCACTCACCTCCTCTTTGCACTGCTTCAATATGTGATTCTGTGGTTGTGTCTAGGAAGGATTAAAAACTTGCTCCTGTTTTTCTAATCTATATCTGTATTTGTGCCTGAACTTCAAAGGTCTTTTGAGTTCCCTTTGTATCAGTGTGGTTAAACCACAGCATTTGGATGTGGAAGTATGCCAGTATTTCACAAGGCATAACCTGATCAAAGGAAAGCCATTCACTTAGTGCCTGCCTATCATCCCTAGAAGTCACTCCAGAAGCGAAATTTTCTTTTTTAAGCTGAGAGTAAAGTTTAAAGTAAAGTTTAAAATAATTTCAGCATGCCTGGTATTTGAAAGTTATCCTTATATAAGTCCCTTCATGAAAGGAAATATATATGATTTTTCCAAAAAAATATTACAGTGTAATTGATACTGTAGGAAGATTTTTTAAAAAGAAAAGAAAAGAGGGGCACCTGGTGGCTCAGTCGATGAAGCCTCCAACTCTTGATTTCAGTTCAGGTCAGGATCTCAGAGTCCTGGGATGGAGCCCAGCATCAGGCTTCCTGCTCAGCGGGGAGTCTGCTTGTCTCTCTCCATCTGCCCCTCCCCCCCAATCATGTGCTCGCTCTTTCTACCTCTCTCAGAAATAAATAAACCTTTTTAAAGCTCCCCACCAAGCAGAGAGCCCGATGTGGGGATGCAGGGCTCAATTCCAGGACCCCGGGACCATGACCCGAGCTGAAGGCAGAGGCCTCAGCCCACTGAGCCACCCAGGCTCCCCTAAACCTTTTAAAAAAAAACAAAATAAAAGTTAAAAAAGAAAGAAAATAAGAGAAACACAAGATAAAATCACTGCTTTCCAGAAGTCGGCACTCTGAAAGGGACAGCAACCCAAACAGACCCCTAAGCATGAATCCAGAAGTTGGAGACAGGTAAAGGTCTGGGGAGTTCTGGCAGCACCCTAGCAACGAGGTTTCAGTTCCCGTGGCAGTCCTCAGCAGTCACCATTCTCAAAAGTTTTAGGAATGCTTCACACCTCACCCTTGATGATTTCAGTCCTGTAAAGCACTAAATCTGAGCCCCACAATACCATCTCATAATGCTATTTCTAACCAGAATCATAACCCTAATCACCAGCATCTATGCCAGGTGCCCTACTAGGTACTCGACAAACACTGCTTCACTAACACCTCCAACTGCCCTTTGAGACAGTTATTTTAACCTCATTTTGAGCAGATGTGGAAACTGGGGGGGGGGGGGGTATTAGGGCTAGATCACCTGATCATGTAGCTGGTAGGTGGCATGGTCAGGATGTAAACCCAGGTCTCTGACATCAAAGACCAGGTCCTTTCTATCACACCACCCAGGCTTCTAGAAATATCTGAGAAGGGTGTGTTAGCTGTGCCCACTCGTTCAGCCTCAGGGACAGGGCAGGGTCAAGAGGAGGCGGTGTTTCCCCGCACCAGCTTCCCTGCCGCTGAGCTGGGCTCACAGTGGCATCTCGAACTGTGTACGAAATCCTCATCCCGCTTGCTTCAAATGTCAACTCTCAGTGGCATTCAGTTAGTGCAAACTGGTATTTTCTGAGTTTCATGTTTATTTCAAAGTAAAAACCATCCCACCATAGTTAGAAGTGGCTCTACAGAGATCAGTTTTACACATTAATCACCAGTAAAGCACCCCAAGTCACATACAGCCCTTGCTTCTTTTTTTTTTAAGACTTTATTTATTTATTTGACAGGCAGAGAGGCAGGCAGAGAGAGAGGAGGAAGCAGGCTCCCCACCAAGCAGAGAGCCCCACGTGAGGCTCGATCCCAGGATTCTGGGATCATGACCTGAGCCGATCCCAGGATTCTGGGATCATGACCTGAGCCGAAGGCAGAGGCTTTAACCCACTAAGCCACCCAGGCGCCCCGCCCTTGCTTCTGAAAGGGAAACACCACATGAAGCGAGAGAAGCACAGTGTGGTGTTCATGGGCTGGTCCTTTCTGATGAAGTCTCTGCTGCGTCCTGGAGAGCTGACAAGGGCCCGTCTCCCAGTGCTTCCCGTCAGCTCCACACTCACTGTCAGTTGCAGCGGGGTTTGGTCTTTTATTATTAGTAGTAGTATTTAGAAAGTTTGCCCGTAGCAGTACTAAAATGTGCATCACAGAACAACAGTTGTTTACTGTGTTTGAAGTGAAGACTCTCACCCAGGAGATCTCATTCACTTGAAGTTCATATCTCTCCATCTCTACTCGCAAACAGAGACCTATGAATAACAGTTGTCATTTCAGAGTTGCATCTCTCCAATTATTTATTTGGTCGCATCTCTTCCCAGAAGTTCCCTTAATTGAACCAGACACTATAAACCCGTTTGCATGTATTTGATGACAGCTAGCTCCATGACTCTTTACAGCAAAGAATAAACGAGCCCGCAGCTAAGCGAGGGGGACGCCCACTGCCTCCCTATCCCCCTCTACAGCCCTGTCCACACAACTCCAGGCAGAAATTAAAGTTAGCTGCCCGCTTTTTAAAGCCACAGAGTACTTGGTAGGTTTTTGACAAGTTACCATGGGGGCAAGAGAAGATGTAAAATTGGACACAACTCAGATCCCTGGGTCCCCAGAAGCCAGCTCATTTGGAAAGTCATCTCTCCTGAAGCCGAGCGCGGTTGTGATAGTGTAGCCATGACACTTCCCAGAGCTGCCTTTGCTGCATGTCTGCTCAGTATACTACTGCTCTCTGTGTTACAACTTGTCTCCTCTAACACTAGTACTCTCATATTGCTAGAGCAAACTTTCTAAACATTAATAAAAAGCCCTTTTGCACTGACAGCGAGTGCAAAACCGAGCAGAATGCACTGGTGCTGATGAAAAAAAATGCTTTTAAAATACAATCTCCTTGGAACGCCTGGGTGGCTCAGTTGGTTAAGTGGCTGCCTTTGGCTCAGGTCATGATCCCAGCGTCCTGGGATCAAGTCCCACATCAGGCTCCTTGCTCGGCAGTGAGCCTGCTTCTCCCTCTGCCTCTGCCTGCCACTCTGTCTGCCTGTGCTCGCTCCTGCACTCTCTCTCTATCTGACAAATAAATAAATTAAAAAAAAATCTTAAAAAAAAAATACAATCTCCTTGATCTATTCATTCACTCACCAAGTGTTTATTTCGTGCCTACTGTATGCCAGGCCCTGTGCCAGGCCCTGT
>RCUC01145216.1:0-38657 GCA_003697995.1 Taxidea taxus jeffersonii
GTAAATGGAGACTAAAAGTTCGTCTAACTGGCAAGGGCAAGGAAGGCTTCCTGGAGGAGATGACTCCTCCAGTATCTTGCTTGCTTTGCCGGCATCCCTATAGGCCCTACTCCAGGTGGGCATGTATGTGGCAGATAGGAAAGATGATTCTGTCTCCTCCAGGGAAGAGAGCAGAATGATTCCAGGGGCAACAAATATATAGCAGCAACTCCAAAGCTTCAAGTTTTCAGCACCTCCATGCTGATTTCAAAGCACCGGGGAGATCCAAGAGCACACCATTAAAGGCTGTGGTGAGAGGAGAAGAACGGTGGACCATGTACAGTCTCTTTCAGAGCCAGTTTGAGAAGATGGCAGTGGTCTAGTCAAAATGGTTTTCACACAGTGATATCCCAGAGTCAGGTCTCTGCACCTATGAGGGCCAAGGAGTTTAGGTCTCCCAGATGATATGTCACAGGGAGCTGTTTCACAGCCTATCAGTAGGTAGGTATATGTTGGAAAATACCAGGTCTGAGAATGTATCTCTTTCTCATAACTGTTGAAAAAGCCCCTTTCTTTAATAGCAAATCCCTTTGTCCCTGCCCTACCCCCATCACAATCATAATCATAAATTAAAGAGAAAACAAGGAAACCTGTTAGCTTCATTCAAAAGCAATTAAAAAAATAAACTAGGCCACCTTTCTTACCCAACTACCAACTTTCAGACAGATTACTGGACCTTGTATGAAATTAAGCAAAAGATTAGGAGAATGGGGGCACACTCTGAAAACATGCATGGCCTCTTTAATATCTCAGGTTTTCTTTAAACATAGAATTATAGCACAATGCACGGACAGGCGACGGCATTATCCTTTATCACAATACCCAGCCAACTTTAACTCGTCTCAAGTGTTATTATAAGAAATAGAATTTACTGCTATGGACTTCTCTTCAATACTACTCCTTCCCTGTTTAATGAAATGTCATTATTCCAATACAAACCCTTTCTTTTTGCAGCCTGCTCCCCCCCCCCACCCAGCCACTATATTTCATTTCCTGCAGTTACGTGATATTATTGCCTTTTTTCCACAGCTATTGATTTAGGTGTGTATGGTTATTACAATGCAAAATAAAACAGCTCCCCCATCCATTCTACCTTGTACCATTGAACATTAACTTAATTTGTTTCAAATCTGCATTTGATTTGGCAAGGAAACCATTTATCTTTATGAAGAAAGCCCTCATAAAGTAGAGAGTTTAGGAGATCACGGCTTTAAAAATTTAATAGCCTTGTGTCTTATACACTAGAAAAATGAATTAAACCTTCAAATAGTATATGTCTCAATGTAACCTTTTTGCATTTCATACTATGTTTAATTTATTATATTCTTTCTGGAGGAGGAAAAAAAAATCAGAGGACAGATCATAGGATGTGGCTTGCTCTTGCAATGCATGAATAAAGCCAGGGTCTATGGCTCATGAGCCGTGTGCTTCGCTGCAAAACCCCATCCAGCTCATACTGAAATTGGCCTTGCCATTTCAAGCGGTGGCAAGCGCGGGTTTTGTCCAGGGTTCTCTGCAACAGGAGATGGGGCTCCATGCCTGGGGCACCTGACATGCAGCCTGGGGAAGAGGAGAGGAGGGGGAAGAGAGCTAGTGGAGGTCTGATGGCACGTTCAAAAGATTAAAAAAAACAAGCAAACGCTTTCCCTCAAAGGTAACAGGGCATCTCCTAGAGGGTAAGAAACAATGCCTGAGCTCAGGTCTCAGCCAGGACCAGAAGACACTGATACCAATGCTACAAATCCTATGTTATAAAAGGGAGGGCTGACACTCCAAACTTTGCTATCTCTTTCTTTATTATGAATCTTCCGCTTTCATTTCTTGCCACCTCAGCCTGTGCATGCGGAGACAACACAGAACCCCCGGTCTGTGGAAGATAACACCTAAAGGGTAGAAAATGATCAACTTCTCAATCCTCAGATGTATGAAAATATGGGACATGAAGGCTTGGGGAAAATAACAATAATCATGCAATAATAATAATCAATTGGCTAATTGCTATATGCCAGGCACTGTCCTAAGCTTTGATACCCCACATCTTAGCCAATCTTCACATCCACCTTATGAAACAGGTCCCAACTTTATCTCACACTTACAGATGAGGAAATGAGGCATGGAGCAGTACTCTTCCCAAGATCAAACAGCTAATAAGATATCCGAAACCCAGAAATTTAATTCTGGGCATTTCACAGGTAGTTATTATAGATATTGTCAGCTTGGGATATGGAGTGTGAGATCTTTTCCTTTGAATATTTGAAGGGCTGCCAAACAGAGGAGGATGAGAACTGTTCTATGTGGCTTCAAGGGCACTGAGATGACCACATTTGCATAATACACTCCCATAATTCACACATTTTATCATCAAAACAACCCCAGGTGGCTGCCATAGAGACAGGAATCTATGACTTGGAGAGGAGAATCGCCTTGCCCAATCCACAGGGTTCAGAAGCAACATGGGCAAACTTCAAACTCAATTCTCTACTGAATGTCCTGGGCTTGGTCCATTATGCTCAATTACCGGTAGTGTTAATTCAACCCAACTTGACTCTGCCTATGCTATAAATCTGGCACTCTGCAAAGCTTTGTGCCTCAAAGATAAAGCTAAAACAAATCTGCTTTCAGGAAGTTTATAGCCTAATAGAAGACATACAAAATAGAAGGCATATAAAATCTGACATCACAGGAACCATAGAAATCATGTACAAGAGAAGACAGCATGGGAGGGCAGACATTTGTCTGGCATGAGAAGTCCACAGGAGGTGATTTCTGACACAGAGAACACATGAAAGGACAGGCACCATAGGGAGATAATTTTGGCTCAGTATAAGAAAGAACTTCCCACCAAATTTGCCAAGGATAGAAAACTCATTTATTCTGACATCATCTTAGAAGGATTTCAATGGCTTATTTTTAGACCACATGGCCAGAAAAATTCTAAATATTGGATAAAAGGTTAAATTTGATGGTTCTTTAACCCACTCATAGCCCAAAACATGTGGCTTTTCCCCGAACTGTTTGGTTATTCACACAATTCCATTCCACAGTATTTGGTAGCCACCAACCAGCTTCAGGTCCCAAGGGCTGTATCCCCGTGTTTGACGATTTCTCAGCCCAAGGGAAGAGAGGCATGTGAACCACCACAATATTATCTGATAAGTGAGTCCCAGGAGATACATGCTCACTGCTATGTGCTGCTCTTCTGCTGGTTACAAAGAATTTTCTCTAAGATGTCCCTTGTCTTTAGAAATGATCCTGGAAGGTAGGCTAATGCCTTTTCGACGCTGCTTTACTCAGCATTCCACAAATACTTACTGAATACCAAATCCTCTCTAGTTGCTGAGAGAACCTTCTTCAATGCAACAACATGCCCTAGTAATTCCAAACATAAGTGAGATAAATCACCATTAACTGAGGCCTAAATGGACAGGGTTGGTGTCTAGCACCCTTGGACCACTGCCATGGAGGCAAAAATCTAGAAGGTGTCTGTCACTTGTTAGGAGAGCCTTCGATAGGAGCTTCCAAACAGGTAATAAAAACAAGTGTTAGTACTAAGGCAGGTGGGTTTTATTATATAACATAAACTCGTGGGAGACAGAATAATGGCACTCCCAAAGATGTCCATGTTACGTGACAAAAGGGTACTTTGCAAAAGTGATTAGGCCAAGGATTTTGATACAGATTTTCCTGGACTACCTCGTGGACCCCATGTAACACAAGGGTCCTCAAACCAGGGAGGCAGGGATGGCAGATGCAGAGGCAGATACAGCTGACTTTGAAGATGGAGGAAAGGGCCATGAGCCAGGGAGTGTAAGCAGCTTCCAGAAGCTGGAAAAGGCAAAGAACAGATTCTCCCCAGAGCTTCTAGGTGAAGTGCAACCCCTGACATGTTGATTTTAGGACTTCTGACTTTTGGGACTGTGAGATAATAAACCTGTGTTTGTTTTAAGCCACAAAGTTTGTGGTAATTTATAGAGCACCAATAGCAAACTAATACAATACTATTTGTTGAGTTATGCATAGATCAAGTAATTTACATCCATTTGTTCAAAAAAATATATTCACTGAGTAAATACGATGCTCCAGGAATTGTGCCAGGCTCTCAGGACAGAGCAGTAGCCTGAAGAGTCAGGAATTTACTTATAGGCCAGAGAATAACCAGTGGAAAAAAAAAAAAAAAAAAAGGTTGGTATTGCTACACCCATTCTAATGATAAGAAACTGAAAGCACTAAGGAGTAAAGTAACCTCTCTCCAAGGTCTTTTGAGTTACAAATGGCCCAGCCAGGATCCAAACTCACCTGTCTCACAAACAAACCTATGCCTTTTTCACCATCTTCCATAGGGACAGCTTGGTGATACAGATCTAAAATTCCTTCATGTGCATAACTCTCCCATTTACCTCTAAGCTCCCAGAAGCTGCATATATTCCTTCCTCACATGGGACAGTGGCCCTTTCCAATGCTGCTTTCAACCATGGTACACCTCAACTTTCTTCCCTTTGGGATCACAGATATGATCTTGTTAGATGCACCCCCTAATATTTTGATTATTTTGATGCAAATCCATCGCCCATAATAAATTCCCCTGCTTTTCAAATGCAATCGATTTTAGAAGCATGAAAGCAAAAACAAAGTAAGCTCTGACAATCTTTGAGAGTGTCCGTGACAGGAGAGGCCTAAGTGGCTGAAAGCTATTTTCCTCACCGTCAATCTGCCAGATGATTTTCCTTGCACAAACACATACCCCTACGGTCTGGCTAATGCTTGCCTTTTTGGACGTATGTGAGCAAATAAATGTAATTACGAGCAAGATATAATCACAATTGCCTTGCTATTAAAGCTGTTGTATGCTCTTGTGGCTTGGTTAACAATATACGCAGAAGGGTGGAATCGCTTGCTCCTCTCCCAGAAAGAAAAACATTCCAGAAGTATGGCCTCTTTAAAATTATATCTGCGAAAATACAACATTTAAATGCAGAATTTGACTTTCCAAGAATCGCACCAGAAAACCTTTTAACAGAAACAGCAGGGAGAGAAAGCTTTTTAAATCATGATACTCCATGAAGGATTATGAAAATGGGGGTCATTGCATGAGACAGAATTGCAAATACAATGAGGAAAATCTTCTCCTCTGTGTAAATACATGAGGACAATTTATTCTTTTCTGTTGAGATATCAGGGGATATTTTCAGCTTCTGGAAAATGAAGCCACCATGTCCAAATGAATCTTTTCAGAGTTATGAGCTGGGCTGGTACCTTATAATAATGGTCAGCTTCCCACATACTCAACCAAGCTGCCTGAGAAGAGCTGCCCTAAGACCTCCTCATAGGTTGTTAAGCAACAGACATATAAAAGCTCACTGAAGATTCTCACTTGTATTCAGTCCTTAAGAGAAGAGTAAGAAAGGACAGATCCACCCATGTCAGAATGCCCAAATGCCAGCATCCCAGGTCAATGATGCATTCATTATGCCCCAGCATCAACTATCTCCCTGCTCAGCCTCATCTCTCAGAAACAGCCTACCTGACCAGAGAGGTTATTCAGGCAACACTGAGTGCTGGTCTCTGGGGAGCTTTTCAGGACCAAAGAGGTTACTCAACAATATATCTGATTTCTAAGTTATAATAAAAGCTCTGTGAAAATAACATCTTTGAGTTGCCATCTGCATGTGTGTTTCTACCTGTGTGGTACGTACCTGGTTGGTACAGATATGATATGCTTTCTTTAGGAGCTATGAGAGATAGAGAGAGAGAGATTTTTGTTCATTTGACATTTCTTGGTCACTCATAGTGAAATAGATAACTAACTCAACACTGAGAATACAAAGGGTAATAAGACATGCCAGTGTCCTACCCTCAAGTGTACTGTTATCTAGTTAGGAGAGACAAATGAATGAACACACTCACCAATAAAAGGTAGTAAATGTTCTGTGAGATTAGGTGAAACAGGGCTGCTTCTGGGTTTGCCTTCATGAGCTTTCAAGATCTAGACTCAGACTATGAAGTTTTGTTTAATAGGAATTTGCAATAAAAATTAAACATTTTAAGTGAATGATTGATACACAAAACAAACTATATGGTGTTTCTTATAAAGTAAACTTCAATAATGCTGTGTTTCTTCAAGGTTAAAGGTCAGAGTTTTTCACATTTTAGCATGGCTGAGAATAGGATGTGTCCTCTATCAGTGGAATCTCCAAATTACAATTGATAGCATTTTTTTCTGTCTTAGATTATACATAAAATTATGTTGTATCTTACCCTTAGATGCAAGGAATTATAACCCACATGAATATATTAATATATCAATAATAATTATATCCCCACTACTGATTATGCAGTGGTGGGCTGATATACATTTAACAACCAAGTCTCTAGGGGAAAATAAATCATGGTTTGTAACAATTGCCAAATTTTCATGGCATAAATACTCCTACCCTGGTCAATTCCAAGCTACCAAGGAAACGTCATTGAATGGAAGTTGGGAAGAATTGAGCAAAACTGGCTAAGAGAGCCTGCACGAGCTGGCCCCAGCGTACCACTGCACCAAAGTCAGTTCAGAGCTATTTTCAAACTCCTTCCCATACAGTATGTCTCTGGCCTCAGACCAACACTGGCTGTAACAACCTGTAAAGCCTCATCAGTGTTTTTACTTGATGTCACACGGACAATACCAAGTTATAAATCATCTAAAGTGTAGTTCTTATGTCAACATGCAATTCCTTCTCATCAGGCTCCTAGCCTCAGTTTGTGAGGGGAGTATTTCTGTCCTTACTCTATTTAAATCCTGTTTTTAATCACTTGGTTTACTGTCAGCTGCTGATTCCAATTTTTCTGTAATGATATTCCACATTCTACAGCAATCTTCATTAGAATTGGGCAAATGTACACATTTGGGGCTTTATAAAAATTACAGAGCACAGTTGGTCTCTGCGTATGTTCTGAGTTCATACTTGAAGGCTAAATATTTTCCCTCTATGATCAAGGAAAAGGCAAAGGATATCCACTCTTATCACCTGTATTCAGTGTTGCACTGGATGTTCTAGGCAGTGCAATAAGGCAAGTAAAAATGAATAAATAAATAAAAGTGGTCCCAATTAGAAAGAAGTAATTAAAACTATTCTTACCCATATATAATATGATCTTCTATGGAGAAGACCTGGTGGAATCCCCAAAAATGACAGCAGAAATGATAAATGAGTTTAATAAGGCTGTAGTATATAAAGTCAATACACAAAAATCAGTTCTATTTCTATGTACTACCAACAACTGGAAATCAAGATTTTAAAAATATCATTTATAATATCTTTTAAAATATGAAATACATAGAAGTAAATCAGACCAAAGATGTGAAGGACCTGTACTTTGAAATCTATAAAACATTGCTGGAGAAATTAAAGACCTAAATAAATGGAGGCTATACGTGTTCATGGGTCAAAAGGCTCAGTATGGTTAAGATGTCAATTCTCACTAATCAATATCCTACCAGGCTTCTTATGGCAGAAACTAATCATATTCCAAAAGTCATATGGAAATGCAGAAGAACTAAAGTAGCCTAAACAACTTTAAAAAAGAATAAGGATGGACAGTTAACACAGATTTCAAGATTTACAATAAAGCTCCAATGATAAATATATAGAGAGCTGCTTTTCTACATGGTACAAAGGCAATTCTATGGATGAAGGGTAGCCTTTACAAGTAGTGCTGGAATAGATGAGTATCCATATAAAAACATTACCTTTGATCCATAACTTGCTAATATATAATATTAACTCAAAATAGATCGTAGGCCTAAATATAAAACCTGAAACTTCAGAACTTCAAGAAGAAAATGTAGGAAAAAATCTTTTGACATTGGACTAGGCAATGATTTCTCAGACATGACATCTAAAGCACAATCCATAAAGGAACAAATTGATAAATTGGACTTCATAAAAATTTAAAATGTCTACTCTTCAAAAGACACTGTTAAGAGAACAAAAAGACAAGGCACAGACTGAGAGTATATATTCACAAGTCATATACTTGGCAAAGAATTTGTACTGAAAATATATAAAGAACTCTTGAAAGTCAATAATGAGCAGACAACCCAGTAAATAAAAAGATACATAGATGGCAAGTAAGTACATGAAAAGTTCCCCAATATCATTAGCAATCAGGGAAATTAAGATTAAAACTATGAGATACCACTATATACTTATTCAAATGACTAAAGTTACAATGGCTGATCTCACCAAGTTTTGGAAAGGATGAGAAAGGACTAAAACTCTCTCCTGTACACTGTGGGAAAGGAAAATGGCACAACTACTTTGGGAAACAGCTTGGCAGTTTCTTAAAATGTTAAAATATCCACCCGTGATCCAACCACTCCACTCCTAGGTATCTGCCCAAAAGAGATGAAAAATATTTGTGTATACATTCTTTTACATGAATGTTCATAGAAGCCTAGTCTGTGATGGCCAGAAACTGAATACTCCCCAAAAATGAATGGTTAAATGAGGTACATTCATCCAATAGGGTACTTCTCAGCAGAAAAAAGAATAAACTTCTGATATACACCCAATGGAGATTAGCCTCAAAACAACTGTGATGAGTGAAAGAAGCCAAAACAACAATGAGAATGTACTATAAAATTCCATTGGTGTGAAATTCTAGAAAATACAAACTAATGCACAGCGACAAAAAGTAGATCCATGATTGCCTAATGGGAAGTGATTACAAAGGTATGCAAGGAAACTTGTCTACCTATATCATACCAGTGTTTACATATATTAAAACTTATCAAACTGTGCATTTTAAATAAGTGTAGTTTATTATAAGTCAATTTTACATCATAGAACTTTTTTAAAAAAAATAGCAAATACTGGAATGATTTTAGTGTCAGAATTCTTAAAATATGCTTGTGCATATTTTAGACAAAGTGGATTGATGATTCAGAATAAAGAGGTAGATGCACAAAATTTAACAACTATTTTTAGTACCGTTTATTTGTTCTGAGTCATAGAGTTTGAGTGCAGAGGTTTAAACACTTTCTTTCCTTTTCAATTAGTTGTTATGGCTTATGTGTATTCATTCACTCATTCACTCCTTCAGTAAGCACTACTGAGCACTGATTAGCAAAAACCAGCACTTTTCTAATACAGTGTTTTCTTTTTTAAATAATGGCGTATCTATCTAACAGATTTTGCAATTTAGTGAGGAAGACAGACAATTAACATGCAACACTAACTGGGGCTCCTGGCTCGCTCAGTTGGAAGAGGATGTGACTCTTGATCTCAGGGCTGTGAGTTCAAGCCCCATGCTGGGTGTAGTGATTACTTAAACATTTTTAAAAAATTAAACAATAAAATAAAATGCAACACTAATGGGTTGATAACCTTTATTAGAAATTTTCTTGTGTACCTACTAGGTGCAAGATAATTAATAGTAGAAGTGAGCAAGCAACTAGGTTTCCTATCCCCTAGGAATGCATAAAGTCCAAGTTAAGAGATGAATATCTAAGGAGAGACTATGACAAAGTGGATGCCATGAGGCTGCATTCTAGGGAAACGACACTGAGAGGGGTCAGCCCAGACTCCCAGAGAAAACGATACTGATTGTGTGGTTTTATTTCTAACTATTCCATGCCATCCTGAGTAGCTGATTTGCAACTTTGTTTCCTACATTTTAAGGGCTGCATTCTAGGAAAGGCATCTGCATGGCCTGATGTGATCAATATCAGAGTCAGCCTGTTCAGAAGGAGCAAAAGGGAAAATACAGGTAATACAGAAAACATCAGGTCCCAACAATATAGGAGATAATCCGCTGTGGCCAAGAGATGGTCCAACTGTAACTGGGGCATATTTCAGTCAGCCCTCAATAGATATCTATTCCCTAAAACTTTCCATTGTCATATCTTTGGAATAGTTCCACACGTGGCTATTTTGAGCTACATCACCATAGTAAAGGCCAGTCAGCTGAGGTATTAAATACTGAGTCATGCCAATGTCTACTTAATATGAAAGAAAACATTCTTTAAATATGGCAAGAATAGAACATATAGTATATACTTCAGTGGTTCTGAACAGAGAGGGTAATCCCTAGAGGTGCTTAAGTTCCAAATCAGATCACCTTCCAGAAGCCAGCAAGAAACATGTATTCAATATCAGATTTTCTGTGCTCAGATTGTCTTTCTTCGAGTCCTTACTCAAGAAGAAACATGAATTTTTTTTAGCATGAACAGTGTGCATCAATAGTGTTTCATGAGATAACATAAAAGAATAAAGAAATTTTTTTTCTACAGTTCAAAGTGGTCTTACAGGAAATTTGCTGTCAGTAGCATCCTCTGAGACCAAGTCTTCACCGGAGAAGTCAAGTAAAGCCAGTGACAGCAGCAAATAAACATTCTTCTTACTACCTGACTTCTGGGATCAGAGTGATTTTAGTGGGGCCAGGGTAGTCATGAGGGTGTCTTCCCTCAGAAATCTTTTATTCCTTGTCCTTTGACCATGTAAGATACCAAACCAGATTTTTCTATATTTAGCAAACCTAGCCATTGGTCAGTATAAGCCTCAAAAGGGGAAAGAGTCATGGAACTATAGATCATTTAAGGTGGAAAGAAATCCAAAGCATCCAGCCCAACCTTCTCATTTTATAGAGGAGAAGACCATAGCCCATGAATTCAGGGTTTTCTTCAGTGTCATTTTTCCATTCATTCAATGAATATCTGCATATGCTATGCATATGTCATTAAAGGCCCACAACATCTTAGGTTGCAGGAGCTATGCTAACCTTTTAGATGAAAAAGAAAAATGGAACTACAACGTCCTATAAGTTGTCTAAGTTTTAAGTGACATAACTGGACCTCAAATCTGGATCTGAGGACTCCAAATCCAGTGTGTCTTCAAAATAATGCTGGTGGTATCAGAAATGCTACAACTCATAACCCAGAATCTTAAATTTCTTCTATCAATAAAGCAGAAGGACCTGACAATACAGCCACTTAAATCACTTTGCCAAGGCAAATCCAAAGTTGTCCCCTGCCTATGAGTGGCCTCTGGCGAGGGTCTTGGGCCATAAGTGTTTATGCTCTTGTCATGCCTTCAACTTTTTCTGTGAACCTCATTAAATGGGTTCTTTCTGCAACTCTACTCCATTACACGCATTAAGTAGAATAAATGGAGTACAGAGGGTGTCCTTGGGAGGGGCGGGGGAAGGGGTGATCAAAATCAAAGGGGGTAGCTGGTTAGAGGTTACTGCTGGGGAGAGGGATGACACATATGAGATCTTATCAGGCTTACGAATGCATCAGACCCCCAGAGAACCAGTCATCTACTGTGGGTAAATGTTTCCCAGTTGCACATCTGCTCACATTTCTCCTCTCTACTCAGGATAAAGTATATGCTCATTAGTAGGCTGACAAAGTTCCCTGTGATATGCTCTCCGTCTTCTTCCACCCACATCTCTTCTTGACCACCTACCCACTGCTCTGCTTTCTTCATACATGCATACCTACTTCCCATTCTCACCACCCCTGAACTTCCCTCTCACTGCTGGACCCTTGTACAAACTGTTCTTTCATCCGGTGACACTCTTCTCAACCTTTAGGATCAGCTCTGATGTAATTCTTTATGAGGAGCCTTTCCTGTGCCCACGACCCTGTAATAAATGTACCCAGGTTGGGCTTCCTATTCTCTCCATTTTCTGAGTGTTACTGCATTGCAGTGAAATAGCCTGTTTAATTTTGTCCATCTACCACTATACTGTAAGCTTCCAACTCACTATTTTACCTATGCCAGGTTCAATGTCTTACACATAGTTGATACACAACAGTTATATCAAATGAATGAATGAATGAACGAATGAATGAATGAATGAGGGGATGGATGGATTAATAATGCTATGACTTGTTCTATATGACTTGTCCTATGACTAGGTTGCTTCCATTGAAGGCAACACAGAATGACTAGCAGTTTAGACGGTTCTTTCCAAGTGATTTTTTTTTTTTGAGAGTTCATGGGATCAGCCCAGCACAGTGATCTGTGTTGAGAAGACTGCCCAGGGGCATACAGAATGCATATTTGCTACATACAGCTGAGAGGATCCAGGAGAATCCAGACTGCTCAAAAAAATCATCGGCCAACAAAGGAGGTGACTCTAAAAGCAAACACGTGATATCTTCTGTGCTATAGAATTTATTCCTCATTGATGCTTAAATGGAACTTCAGACAGACAGAAGCTTAATGAACAAAGACTCTAGAAGAGGCAACCTGTCTATGGGTAAAATGAAATCACTCCCGATTACCTCCAATGGACAGCAGTTATGAGCTCCTGTACACAATTTAAAGGTAATCTTGTAATTTAAAAAGGGGAAAACAAATGCCAATTGAACCTAATGGTAAGTGACATTCTGGCTCAGCTGTTATTAGAATCAAGCAACTTTCTTCTGTGCTTTAGTGGCAGTGGATTCCCTGGGTTCAGAGAGGGTTAATTCTATGATCCTTGGGGATGCCTTAATGGTCGTGGTTATCTAAACCTTGATTCAGAGCAGAGACTGCAGATTATGTTTTCTCTGCACATCCACAGACATATTAGGACATGAAGTGAAGATGACAGGAGGAGAATATCTCCTTTCTCTTTGGAAATGCCCCAGGAGAGTTTCCCACTGCGACCTCCTCAGACCCTGGCTTTGCATTAGAGTTATTGTCCTGAGAGCAGATTCAGTTAGAGCCTCTGATTCATTTCTTATAGTGCTCTCTTGTTCATTCTTGGTGGCAGCTAACTTGTAAAATTTTATTATGATTTTTTTCTTGGCTTGTGTCATGGAAGGGATAAAAAAAAAAAAGAAAACAATGATTCTATCATCAGTCCTAAATGTAGTTGTATAAATCTACACCAAGGCCATGTGTCTACAGGGGAAATGCAGGATAACAAGTTGTTCTATTCCTAGTGGCCGTTCTCTGGGCTTAGATTTCATGTTTCTAATGGCACAGAAGACTTAGGGAGGAAAGCATAAGGCTTGCAGGTAACATTGGTATAGTGGTCACGCTAATTTGGATTTCACATTTCATCCTCTCACCATACTGGTATTGGGGTGATCCTTATTGAGCACACTATGATCAAATCACCAACACCAGCAATTGGTGATTCACCAAAATTACCACATCTCTCTGTAATTGTGACACTGAGCACTTCCCAGATTCCACAGCACCCAGTTTCAAGATGTCTACTCCAATTACACTAAAACAAAGTATCCATTGTAGGTCCTCTGTTTCATGACTCTGTGCCCACTTATGCTATCCCCTCTCTTAGAACTCTTCTACTCTCTACCTCCCTGCTTTTTCCTCTAACTGCTACTCTTTTGCCCAGAATTAGCTCCCAGGCATCATCTCCATCAAGCTGGGCCTCAAACACCATGTCCAACTTCATTAATCTATCGAGAGAGTCCATTTGATTATCTTTATCCCTTGTCAACTACCATTCTACCTCCTTATTCAAGCCAGGCTCTAACCATCCTCAGATTTTCAAAGCCTAGCGGAGTGATTGGTATGGGGGAACATCTAATATAGCTTCACTGCACTCATCATGTTTCAGCCATGTCATAACCTCCAAGAAGTGATCTTATTCCTCAAGGCTTGGTAGCCATGTCTCCTATTTGCTCTTATGGTACGCTATTTAATCCCATTGGTACTTCTTAAAATTTCCCCACTTGTCTATTTTCCCTCTGATTAGGAGCTTCTCAAGGGCAGGAAGCACACCTTCTCTGTCCACTAGTTCATGCCCAGAGCCATGCATAGCACCAAAAACAAAACGGGTGCTTAGTAAAAACATGCCAAATAAATGAATAAGCAAAGCATGCAGATAAAGAGTGCCACTGACTAAGAATCTAACAGGTCTTTAGAGTGAGCTGTGGCGACTCCCACTAGATCTTTGAAAACCATGATCCCACAAGCACCACTTCTAAGATAGGAACAGATGGGAGAGAAGTCCTTCCCAGTAGGAGTATCATACTCATGCCCCGAACCTTCTGAAAAGCCTAGAACACCATACTGTCATAATGTGATGACAGATGAAAACTGCAAAATTAAATTCAAGCTCATCTTGCAAGTTTATGTTTCGCCTTCTGTTGCCAACCTAGGAGGTGCTTATAAAACAGCTTGAGGATTTGCCACTAATACCTTTCCTAAGACAACATTGCCTTTTGTCGGTCAGGGCTCCACCAAATTGCTGTGTTGGTGTTGGGTGTGAGAGGGGGATAGGGAAGGGGCAGAGAACAGCAGTGGGATTAATCTTTCAGCGTCAGTTCATGTCAGTTGGGCAGGAACAATGGTTTTTGAGTTTTGTGAGTTTCATTTTCCAAATGAAATGGATGGAAACATCTCTAGCCCCAATCTATATTACTGTATTGTCTTGCAGACCAGGGTTCGTTTTAATATAGGCTTCATTTTCTCCTCTATACTTGACTATATTCATTCCGTTAGCATAAGAAGAAAGCAGATTCCATTGTCTTTCCCTTCATCCTCTGGAAACCCCAGGTTTACATTTGATTTCAGGGAAGAAAACTATCTTACTGAAGTCAATGTTAGAGAGAATTGTAGTTGACTTTGACAATTTTCTCCAATTTGCCATAGGTTTCTATCTAAAACATTATCCTAAGGAACTGTTTAATGGAGGGGCTGTCTGTGTCAATGGAGTAGAAATAAAGCTGAATTGTTTAAGGGTAGAAGTGAGCTTTGTTTTAATGCAGTTGGAGAGAAATGAATGCTACATGATAACAGATAGGGCTCTAGACTCAGTTTGATCTGAATCTATGATTTATACTTTTGCAAGTTATCTTTTTCCAAGCAGACTTAGATTAAAGCATAACACGTGCAGAGCAATATGCAAAGGTATAATTGTGTAGATATATGAATTTCCAAACTAAATAGACTCATGTTACTAGCATCCAGATAAATGAACATTACAAGAAAAAACAGAAGCATGTACCCTCTTCATGACTACCAAATTCCAAGGTCATCATTATCCTGACTTCTATCACCATAGATTAATTTTATTTGCTTTTGAGTAAAATGGCATGGAATCATATAGTATGAATTCTTTTATATCTGACTTCTTTCATTCGATGTGATATTGGTGAGATTTATCCATGTTTGCATGAAATTACCATTCATTGGTTCTCAGTACTGTATAATATTCCATTGTGCTTATATACCACAATGTATCCTACTGTTGGTGAATGGTGGTTTGTTTCCAGTTTGGGGCTATTAGGAAGAGTACTCATGCAAACATTCCACAAACATGTCTTTTGGTGAAAATATGTGTATTTTTCTGGAAAACTACTTAAAAGTAGAACTGCTGGGTCACAGAGTATTTTATGTTCAGCCTTAGCTTGACCTAAATTTAAATTCACCCTTCCAATTTGTGGTTGAGTTACCATAAACAAGTCACTTAAGACTTCTGAGTCTGTTTCTCCATCAGCAATGGGAAAATTTACATTGTTAAGTTGTTTTATTTATTTTTTTAAAAGATTTTATTTATTTATTTGAGAGAGAGAGAATGAGAGAGAGAGAGCTTGAGAAGTGGGAGGGTCAGAGAGAGAAGCAGACTCCCTGCCGAGCATGGAGCCCTATGCGGGACTCAATCCGGGGACTCCAGGATCATGATCTGAGCCAAAGGCAGTTGCCTAACCAACTGAGCCACCCAGGTGTCCCTGTTAAGTTGTTTTAAAGATAAAATCAGGCAGTGTAAAGTATCTGGTATAGTTCTGACATTTAAGTGATATTTTCCTCAAAACTGTTTAGCGTTCCGTATATATTCCATGTGCTCCCCCATCTTTCCAACTTTGCTGTGGGTTGGTTGGAAAAACTTGATTTAAGTTCTGTCCAATAGGGTGTGAGTGGAAATGAGATGTGCTGCTTCTGGGCCCCAGGGCCACTTGCCAGCGCTCTCTCCCCTGGCTGGAAAACCCTGGAAAGAATGTATCTGAGTGGTGGGATCATAAGAGGATAGAGTTCCCTAGGGTCTCTGAGAGACAGCATGGTGTATAAACTCCACTGACTGACACCAGATACTTAGAATGAGCAAGAGAGAAAATTCTGCACTGTTAAGTCACTGGTGTTTCTAGGGTACATTGTCATTGCAGCATGCCATAAATAATTGGGTAAGTACAGAACTCAAATGATGGAATATGGCTCCACCCCAATGAAACCATCAGAATTACCCTTGGTAGAGTCATATGATTCAGGCTCAACAGAGATATTACATATTTCTTCACTTTTGAATGGCAAGGAAATCTTTTCTTGCTGTGACTAAAGAGAGAAAATTGAAAGTGATCTTTTGCTGGAATATGTTAATTGAAGAATCTCTCTTCTCGGCTGAGAACCAGATTGTAATTCCAAAATTGTGTCTGATGTACCCCAAACACAGCATTGCCTTCACAAAGAGAAGGCCCTTGGTGATTATTAGTTTAAAAAAATAAAATCCTCTCCCACCAGGTTCAAAGCCAACCTCATTCTTTTGTTCCTATAAAGACTTTCTTTCTTCGTGTTCCCTGGTGTCTACATGGCCTATGAGCTTTCTCCTAATGATTAAACTCCTAAAAATACTACAAAGAATGCTTAATAAGGCTTTTGTGTTTTACTGGTTGCTATAGAGACTGTTTAGTGTAGGATTTTAAGTACGTGTAAATATGTATTTTGGACAGTGTTTAAAAACACGTATAATTTACCCAGCCGTAACAGCTACTTCAGAGCACTAGCAGCTCAGTGCGATAAGGCATATGTAAAGCATTTTATAGTGTGTTATTTATAGTTATTTACTTAATAGCCTATAACCATTCCTTCTATTGTGTAAAGGAAATAGGCATTTACCCTGTTTTAACAATGAATATCATTTACTCCATTGTAGCAATTGATAGTCTTGAGGCCTGTGCAGGCTAGTGAATATGCAATTGGTATAATGTTGATGCCAGAGCCGAAACGATGTTGACAGAGAGTTAGTAGGAAAACAAAAGGTCCCGCTGATGGAGACTTGAGCTCATTAGGGAAGTTGTTGACTGAGCTACTCTGGCACGATAGGAAACCCCTGGAAAGAGGCCACCATCTGCTTTGAAGTTACCCCCAGGGATGTACCCAAGGGTGAAATAATACAGATAATAATAGCAACAACAACTAATAGCTATTGAGCAAATTCGACGTGGCCACAGGCGTGGTATAAGTGCTGCACATTCGTGATCTAATTTCATCTTCACAACACAATGACGGGTATGGTTATTTGTTTCTCAGATAAGGAAACTGAGGTAGAGAAGTTATACAACTTGACCAAAATTATCACATAGCCAGTAGATGGCGGATCCAGGAGTCAAATCTAGGTCTGTCTCACTCCAAAGTGTTGTTCTGTATCACTTGTGGTCTGCCAGGGAGTTCTAGAGCCACTCAGAGGTTAGTTCTTTCTCAGAAATATATCCCTGTCCTATAGCACATGGATGTGCATGTGCACACACACACAAACACACACACACACTTTCCAAGCACATGGAGTTTTTGGGCAATGGTCCATTTCATTAGCCAAAGAAAAATATATGATCATAGCCATTGAGCTTCTCCACTTTCAGGTCCTTTATCCATGTCCTCTTTTAAGCCTCACCTCAATGCCAGGTTCTACATTTCATTACCCACTTTGTGTAGATGAGGAAGCTGCCTCTCAGGCCAGGCCTGTCCGATGGCACATAGATTGTATGCAGCAGAACCAATACTTAATACCAGATTAGGTATAACTCAAAAAAACCTGTCATTATTGAAAAGCACAATACATGTATACATTGTTTTTCAACTGTGGGACAGTTTTTCTCCTAAGGGACACCTGATAATTGCTTTGAGACACTGGGATGAATGCTACTGGCATCTAGTAGGTAGAAGTCACAAACGCTGCTACATATCCTACGATGTACAGAACAGCCACTCACAGCAAAGGATCAGCTGGCCCCAAATGTCAATAATACCAAGGTTGAGAACCTGACCTCATGTAACTAAAGACAGTCCAAGATGGACCGGGCAACACTATGTCAGTTGAATTTAAACTCAAATAATGATGGTTGCTTATTTAGCAGATTAGTTTAAAAAATGGATTTCAAGATTAATGGATTAATCTGCCCAGTTGTTTTAGAAAGGCACCGCAAAAGTTCTCATACTCCAAAATATGTTCAATGAAGCTTGTGATCAGGATGGACTGTCCAGTATCTGAGATAATATAGTAAGAGGCTCTGAGTTCATTCAGACATAGAGATAATCAGGAAAGAATGTTTAGTTGAATAGTGAGTTTGATGAAGGCAGGAATTAATCTGTCTTGTTTACTGTAATATTTGACTTTCCAATTTTAACAGCTAGCACATGGTCAAAGTTCAAACCACTCTCATTCTTTTGTTGACTGTGAAATGCATGTTCTTGGTCGTCCCATAATTGAGTGAGTGGCTCCCAGGAAAAACTGGAATGGGTCCTGGTGAATCCACCAGAATCCATCTCTTCTCTCCCATCTTCTTTTTTTAAATCTCACAAGTATATATTCATTGATTCAGTTAGGAGACAAGTGTCCACTGTGCATACATTCCTTCTGGGACCTCTACTAGAGTCTTTGCTAGGCTGGGACTCTTCCTAGTCACCATCTTTCTTCCTGACTAAGTGAAAAATCTATACCACTTCTGCAAAATACATTTAACCTCTGTAAGGATAGGACATTTCTCTGGCTTGTTTAGCATTGTATCCTTGGATATGCCCTATCCTAGGATAGTGTCCCATACATAGAAGATGCCTGCTAAATATCTGTTGATTAACTAAATTACCATATTCTAGGATGTTGAAAAATCTCAGAAGACAAATAAAACTCAAGGTAATCCAGCCTGCTTAGAAAATACAAACATCAGAATGAAGGCAATTCTGGACAAGTGTTGGGTAGCATACATAGGTACAAGCTATACTCATAGCAAGGAGACTGGAAAGGCAGTAGAGAAGAGGAAGGAGTGTAGGGGAGCCCTAGGAATTGAGGCACCTGAGAGCTACTCCGCTGGCTAGATGCATGCCCCACTTACTCTCACCACAGAGGTTCTGAGTGGCATGCCAGTCTTGTGTTGTCACTAATTTAGCTATTTATACCTGTCCCTGACTGGACCCAAACTTCTCTCTTCCATGATGAGCTGTTAAAGAAATGATTCACTGGAAGATTCCTCTTAGGGAAGTTTCCTAGACTTTACGATTCACTGTTTAGGAGTAAAAATGAAAAGAACTATCCTTTATGGAGCACTTGCCATGTGTCAGATCTTGAGCTAAGCAATTTATGATACCACAACTTAATCTTAATTAAAACTCCACAGGAGGGTGCAGCTACTCCCATTTTGCAGTTGAGGAAGCTGAGGATTAGATAGTTTGCATAATGGTTAATTGCTTTTGGCTTTTTTATAAATGCATCCTGAGGAGAGAGTGCCAAGTTTCTGGGTGGGAACTCAAGCTAAGAGCCTGGTGATCATCTTTTATTTCAAAGTTAGTCCTTCATGTCATCACTGGCTTAGCTCCAATTCCAACCATGCAGCTTTGCTGGGATTTCCAAGTAAGGAAGCAGGAAGGTGCTAAAAGATTTGGGGAAGGTTAAGCAAGCCAGAAGAGCTGTAATAGGAAGAAGTCAACAGTGTCAATCGGCGAGTCTAAAATGATGTAAGGAACTCTAGTGAAATATTTTGCTAGAATCAATATCTAACTGGTCTGTCTGTGGGCATGATATAGGGAAGGAGCAGTAAGACAGTCAGCAGAGGACTGCCTCATATCAGACATGTGCTCAAGCAATAGAATGAGCTTTCTCCAAATCTAGGAGAGAGATGCAGGTCACATGGCCCAGCCGTGAGCCACCAGGCTGTCTTGAATAGCCATGAGCCACCATTCAGAGAGCATCTAATTCCAAGACAGTGGCCCAAGATAGATGCAGATCCAGGCTGCACTCACAGGATCAAATGAAAGCATCAGGTAAACCTCCATGCATACCTACCCATGGGAAAAGAGGGGGACCAGGAGGCATTTATTTGACAAATATTTATTGAGATTTTTCTTTGTGCCTGGCACTGGATATAGAGTTGCAGGCAAGAAAAAGGTGCTATCTCCACCGAGTTTACAGTCTAGAAAGACAGATAAGCCCCTGTTTAGCCTTGCTATAATATTCACTGGTGCAAAAAGTACTGCTGATCTTTTTACAGCCTTCCTACTCAAAATGTGGTCCATAGACCAGTAGCAGTAGTAGCAGCAGGAGCTGGGAACTTGTTAGAAAAACAGAATCTCCAGCCTAAACCCAGAACTCCTGGATCAGAATCTGCACTTTGACAAGATTCCCAGAGGACGCATATGCTCATTAAAGTTTGAGAAGCCGTGGTCTGCAAACCTTCCTTGGAGACCAGGGTCTTTGGTGTATCCCACCAGGCAGGCACACAGGGGCTATCACTTCCTGCCACAGACATCCTCACAGATACGAAGGTTATACCAGAATCAGCAGAGATCAGGCAAAGTGTATTCTCAGGAGCTCCTGGAAATAATTACCGTTCTCTTAATAATAAATGAATAGGCTGCAGTCCCAGAACACATTGAGAACAAAGCAAAACATGTCAATATAAAATCCAGCAAATAAAACAATCAATTTAAAATAGATTTCTCTAAATGGTTTGCCTGCTTGGGCTAAGTGCCCTGCCTCTGGACTCCCATAGTATGCTGTGCTTATTCCTACCTCAGTCCTTATTCTTTGATCTTGAAATTTTCTATTTCTGTGTCTGCCTCTCATTCTAGACTGTAAGTTCTTTGAGGATCCTCTTTTCTGAAAAGACCAAAAGAGCATGAACAGAAGGATTAGAGGCAGTTGTGAAACACTGGGGAAAAACAACAACAACAACAAACAGTTCTCTGTGTGAAATACTTTTAACAGAAGAATAACAATACATACAGTTCTAAATTCTTCCCTGAGGCTGCACTGAAAAGTCTCTTCCCCCTTCCATCCCTCTGTAGAGTTCCCGATTTTTGGTGTCTCACGTCAGCAATTATCATTTGCTAGCCCAGTGAGGAGAGGATTCTCTTCTAAGACTTGCCAGATATTCACTAAAGACAACAGAAGATACTCAGGTGTCTACACCTTTCAGTGACAACAACCCACACTGACTCTGGGCTTGGCCACCTAACTTACTTCAGCAGATAGGACAGAAGAAAACTTAATATAAGCAGAAGCTTAAAGAGTCCTTTCCATTTACTTTCTCTCATTTCTGTGTCTTCGGCATGGAACAAGTCTGGACTTGCCCACTGGGAGATAAGAAAACACATGGAAGCAGAGTCCGGAACATGTAGGAAAAGTCCATCAAGTTCAGCAAAGCTGCCTAACCAGCTCACACCTGACCTTGCAGAAATCAGTGAGCTCTACCAAGCCCAGCTCAAGCCAATAGAATCACATAACCAAATGCAAAGTCAGAGCTATATAAACGCTCCACTGAATTAGTTGGCTTGGGGTTGCTGGTTACACAGTAATAGCTAACTGCTACAAGTCACCAAGTAGAAGAACTTCCATTCAGAGAGCATCTAATTCCTTTCACACAGGAACCTTCTTTGTATTTGAATTCCTTGCTCATGCTGAGTGTGCTTTAGGTTTGGTTCAAGCAAAGAAAAAAAAAAAAAGATCTATACAAACAGACTCTGCCTTCAAGCATGCTCACATTTTGGTGATACCTGGATAGTTACTTGGAAGTTGCTTTGAGTCAAGAAATGATCCCCAGAGGCTACTAACAGCAGGAACATTTTTAGGAGCAGTCTTCTTTCTCATTGTCAATAGAGACTAACTATGTAAATTATAGCCTATGTGGGTAGGAGGAGTAGAAAACAAAGGTAACTATGATTAAAAGGGAGAATTTCTTAAAGATGCATTTATCAGAACCCTCTAGTTGTCAAGGACAGAAATCAAATTCAGACCAATGTAAGCCAAACATTAAGCTCGTGTTGGCTCCCTGGATGGAGATGGCATCTGTGGATGTTGAGACACACTGATGCTGGGGCTCTAATGTTGTCTGTTATTTGTAGTTTTGCCATCAGCATACGTCCCCTTCAAGCATCTGGGGAAGAGATCCACAAGCAGCAATGCCTCATCTCATCACCGTATAACCTGGAGGCCCTGAGAAAGAATAGTTTTCCCAGCAAGGCCTGGGGAGGCCTCTGATCTGCCAGATTTGGCCCTGTTGAACCACAGTTCAACCACAGTTGAACTAATCATGAAGGTGCTGCAGTCTAATTGGCCAGGTCTGATCATGAGGCCAAGTGGTAAGGTTAGCCCCTCCTAAATGACATGGAGTGGGAGAGGAGTGGTTTTCCAAGTAGAGGTTCTGGGTGTACTAAACAGCCTGATGACTGATGCAAGTGGGGGAATACCACAGGATTCAAGGAGTAGGTGGATAGGCAGGCTCATGTTTGCAGTGGATACCATGGCAGACCTGAGGCCAGCAGCCCCAGGGGGATGCTGTGGGCACACCCTGGCTCCCAGAACCCAGGCTGTGAGTCTCTAGTTTCAAATTTTTAAATCTTCCTTGAGAGGTATCCTGATGATCTACTGCAGGTCAGATACACACCCCTGATTCCACCTTCTGTCATATGATGGGGATTGGGAACATTGTGCAGACACCCAAAAAGCTACTGTCAAAGGTCTCTGCCTTCTTTTTTCTCTTCCTTCCTGTCTCACTTCTTTCTCCTTCCCCACTATCCCTGAGGATCCATTCCCTATACCCAGGAGTAGGTGGAAATATTTGCAAAAAAAAAAAAAGAAAAGAAAATCATGGTACCCCTGAAATTTTGTTTTCCTCTTATATCTGTTTTGCTTTCAAATAAATACACTTATCTTACGGAGTGAATGGGAAGGAAAGACAGGTGGAATGGAAATACCCGCAGATAGACAGTGAATAAACCAGGACTTCTGCTCCTGACAAGCCAGGTGAGTTTCTCAAAGTGATTTGACTTCTCAGAGCATTGTTTTTCTCAGCTCTTGAACCACCGGCAGAGATTATAAAGTCTAGCTCGGACAGTTGTGCAGGAATCTGCACAGCTCTCTATAAAAGCATGTTCTAGTTCCACCACAACAATGATTACTACCTCTATTGTTACGACCCAAAAAACCCAGCAACAATAGACCACGGGGGCTCAGGTGTTGAGGCTCACTGTGGTGGGCAATTGAACAAATTGTGAAAGCCAAGTGTCTTTCAGTAAATTTGAACCCACATCAGTGGTCTGAAGTCTGAGAGGCTGGCTGTGCTCTCCAACTTTTGTCTTAGTGCTTCTTTCAGTGCATGTGCACAGCTCTGATTTCTTACTTTCTCTCTGCCTTTCTCTGCGTCTCTTTGTTGTGTTGTCTTTGTTTTATTGTCTCTGGTTTCCTCTTCTAGACCATTTCCCTGGGTCCCCTGTCCTGCTCCCTTTCCCTTCCCTCTTCCACTCCCTTTCCCTAGTGGTCTTGGCACTCCCCAAATAGCAACCCTCCCCTTGTTTCTACCACACAAGCTGGCCTGTCCTGTGCTTCCTTTCCCTGTCACAAACAGCTGTTTCCTGTCTTGACAGCTTAAACAAACACATTTTAAAAGGTGGCTTGTGCCAACCTCTGGATACTCGAGCCAGTGAAGCTGGCTGGTACTCTGCAAGAGTGAGGGGTCACCCAGCTTGCTAAGTCTGAGGCCCCTATGTGGGCACAAAGGCACCAAAGGGGCCACCTGGCTGCTGTCATGCAGCCAGAGGTCTTATCCACACCTGCCCTGGGAAACATGGGGAGCAGCTGGGCCAAAGTAGGCACCCTGCTAGTTGTTCGCGGCGGGCCTTCAGGGAGTTTCCAAGATTGACTTTGATGAAACTGAAAAGGTTGAATCATTAAATGTTTGGAGAATGTGAAGCTGGCACCCAGCCCTGTGTTTTCTGTAATATCAATTATTCCCGGAGACTGCTGCTGCTCACTGGGCTGGGAGGTGCTCGGAAGGAGCGCATTATCACCAGCTCACCTTTAAGTTGCAGGAGTAACACCCCGGTGAGGGACTGTGTGGGTGGTCTGAAAACAGACTCAAGGGGCACAGGAGGGGCTGCCCAGCCAGGAGGGGGTGAAGTGGGAAGAAAAGAGATGAAGAGTGAGCAGGTAACCCCCATAATTGCCACTAGCTGTTCCTCTGCAACTGGTTAGACAGACATCCAACAAGTACCCATTATGTGGATGGTGCTTGCAAATAAATGATGGGCCTCTGCTCACATGTCTGGGGGGAGGGCATAATTACTACTTCTGTCCCAGGAGATTTCGTCCCTGGGTATAACCTCAACTTCTGTCTGCATATACAGCTCCCAGCTGTGGTCAGACTTCTCCAAATTCCAGAATTCTACCTCTGACCATGTTCTTCTTGTCTCCTCTGGGATGTATTAAATGGACCCGGACTCAGTGTGTGTGAGATTACACCCAAGTTCTCCCTGCCACATACCTGTCCCTGACCTTTCTCAGGAACGGACTCCACCCACCTTTTGCACAAACCAGTTCCTGGACAGAATCCTCACCCCCTCAGAATCCTCACCCCTCTGTTTTGCTCACCTCCATACTCATTCCCTCCTAGGACAGGTCAGTTCACTTCTTAACAATGTCACCAATACATCCTATGACTTCTTTGTCTCAGCCGCCCCCAATTCTGATGCAACTCGCTGGCCCTCGTCTGGGCAAAGGCAGACTCTCCTCCTGCATCTCTCTCCAACCAGCCTGCCATGTGCCCAGAGTAATCCTTAGTGTGATCAAGACAACCCCCAGCCTACTCAGAACCCTTCTGAGGATAATGAGCCAGAAATCTTCAGAAAGTCCCAGAAGCCTTGCTCTAGCCCCTCTGTCCTCTCTGTTCTGGCCATTCTCCACTCAGTTCCCTGAAAATACCAGGCTCCTGTTTGCATGTGTCACCCCTTCCATCTGGAATACCTTTCTCCACACTTCTGCCACAGTTTTTGCATAGGTAATACCTTTGATTTGTAAAGCAAAAGACTGAAAGTTTATACAGAATTCTCCAACCCATTCTGTCCCTGTCCACCAGTTCCTCCCCATGCCCAATCCCCATCTCCAAATGCTTTAAGAGCTTTTTAAAGCATAGCCAGGCACATCCACATATATATTATATTCTTTCCAGTTTTACACAAAGGGGAGCACAATTTATACGCAGATCTGTCTTGCTTCCTCTTTTTACGAAACAATTTACCTTGTAGATAATTCCACCTCAGTATACAAACTGACGTCTCTTTTTAGAGCTGCATAGTATTCTACTCTATGGCTGTTCCATAATTTATGTAAACCATGCCCCCATTCACAAAGCTATATGTCATCTCTTTTTTTTTCTACTTTAAACAATATTGCAGCAAATAATTATGTGCATATAGCACTAGGAGGAAAGTTTAGCTAAAAATTAAGATTCTACAAGAGGAATAGCAGGGTCTAAAAGATTATGTGCTCACAATTCAGATAAATGTAGCTAAATTGCCCTGCATGGGAGTTTTAAATGACATTCTCACTCATAAAAGCCTGTTTTCCACAACCTTGTTAGAAGATTGCTTTTTTTTTTTTTTTGTCACTCTTGTAGGCAAAAATGGATTCTCCAATTTTTTTTTTTAATGCCATAAAGACTGGACAATCAACCAGTGTGACCTCTGCACATATGGTATCTGAGCAGGACCCCAGAGTATATATATGAAGCTGCTCACAGTCCAAGGCGACTAGACTCTGGACACCTGGACCCAGGGACCTGGTAGCCCAGGGCATCGATTTCTCAGCAATCCATATGTAACACCAGTTAGGAAACTATGATATTAAAAAAAAGAATGTTATTAGTCCACTTTTATCAGTAAAGGAACCATTATCATTAATTGGGTCTTTCGTCCAATTAACACACAGGCGTATTTGGGGGCAGATGGATTAGATGGAGTAACCAAGGAACTAAGGACAGAAAAGAGGAAGATGGAAAGGATACATAGCTAAGGCTCATTAAAGAAAAAATACCTTTCCCATCCTGTGTGTGCTCAGGTACAACCTAATACTCATGTGCTTAACAAAACAACAGCATGGGTAGCTGACCAGATAGGCTTGCATGAGAGTTTGAAAAGGTCACAGTGAATAAGAGCACAGATTAGGGATCAATGGTCTTGGCACAAATCCCACCTCCAGCACTGGTTGTGTTGCCTTACAGAACTTCCTTGGCCTCTCTCTGTGACTCAGTTGCTTCATTTGTCATGTAGGGATTAATAATTTCATAGGACCATTAGGATTAAATCAGACAAGCTATGTAGAGTGTGTAGCATTGTGCCTGGCACCCTAGACAAAGCATATCAGTTCTCCCATCATTACAATGATGGTAGTTCTTATTTGTCGCAGTAGAGCATGACTACAGCTCGCCCATCAGTGTGAGCTATGTAGGCCTGGGGTCAGATGGGACCAGCGCTCTTTCCAGGATCTGGCTTCACTCGCTCCCTATCAGGAGTAATTTCAACTGTCAGTTTCCTCCCCTTTCAAACGAAGGTGATAAGAGGAAACCCACAGGACTTTTATCAGGATGGCAGGAGGGAATACAAATTGAGTGCTGAGCACCTAAGAGACTGCTCAGGAGGCAGGAGCATCCTCCAAAACCTCAGCATCCAGTGGACAGCCAGGTACAAAGGGAGTGCTAGGAAATGTTTGTCGGGCTTTGTTTGCTCAAATGTTTCCTTGCTATGACAATTAGATATGCTTTTCTCTGCTGCTTGGACACAAGTGCACAGCCCTCCCCAAAAATAAGACCTGCATCTTCGTCCTTTCTGGCAGGTTGATGCTCTGGGCCAAATGGAGTCTATGGCTGTGGGTGCCCAGCCTTTCCCATCCAGCTCCAGAAGTCAAGGCTCTAATTCACTCTGAAAGGGCTTCAGCACCACCCCTGTGAGGTCCTTAAATGTTTTATGAGCTCCCTGAAATGCTCAGATAATTAAAAACACTTTCTTAATTTAATAGCTTGGCTTAATGAAACCAGGACTTTATGTTTTATTTGGAAAGCGGTGAACATCCCAGTCACACTTATTAATATTTTTAAGAGTATGCCCAATTGTGTCCAGGGATTGAGGGAAATCATTGCTTCAAGGGGGAAAATGGGCTTTCCTGAGTCTGTGACAAGTCTCGGGCTTATTAGAGCTCATTACATCCAGGAAGCCTGAAAACCTAAATTAGCAATCATCACATATGACGTGGCAGGCTATTATTAAGGAGGGCACTTATTATAGAAACATGGAATTATCAATTAAAAAGTAGTCCACCCAGTCCCCAAAGGTCCAATAGGATTACCTGTGACATCTAGGAAGTCATTTCAAAGGTTAACATGGAGAAAAGAATCCTCTGAGAGCAAATATTCTGTCAAGCCAAATAAGCATGATCCTCGTTGGAGGAAAATACCATCATTCAAACACATCGACTATAAACCCAACTGGTTTGGGGAGAGGGAGGTAACAGAAAGGGCCAGTGATCACAAAGTGTGGTCTGGAACAGTGGGGATTCTTCAGAGGGGTCTGCTTGCTTCTTCTCAGGAGTGGCCATGTAGTACAGTGGGCTGGGCTGGGACCTCAAGGTCAGATGCAGTGGTTCGCTGGAAATTGCACAGCTTGGAGGAGGAGACTGTATGCATCTCTTTCCAACTCCAACGTCTAGGACATCATGTTGGTCACTTGAAATCAGCCACCGTGGGAGTATTTACAGCATGGAAATAGGTGAACACTGCAAGCCAGAGTTTTATCTTTTCTTTGGAAAGCCAATTGTTAGATCGTAACAGCATAACTGGATACAGGTTCAAATCCTGGCTGGTCCATTGTGAATATGATTGTGGGCAGTTTATTTAAATTCCTGAGTCTCTGTTTCCCTGACTATTAAAAAGGGTGGTCAAATATTTTCCATGTAATGTGGCTCCCATTTTTTTTTTTTCTCCATGGCAATTATCACTACCTGACATCGCAAATCTGTGTCTGTTTCCATCGTTGTTATTGTGAGGTTGTTGTCATATCTTTCTTCATAAAGCTCCTCACTTCAGCCAACAACATTTATCAAGCACCTGCTATGTCCAAGCATTTTCCTAGCCACTGGGATGCAGCGGGGAACCAGAACAGACAAAAGCCTGTACCTTTGTGGAATAGATGAACAAGAAACAAATGTGTAAAGGGTATGTGCCTGAGACGGTGATAAACACTAAGGGGAAAATAAGGTGGCGCACAGGGCAAGGTGAGATTAGAGGTGGACAATGCAATCTTAACCAAGGCAGCCACAAGGGCATCACTGAGAAGGTAACATATGAGAAAAGAATTTCAAGAGGTAAGGGAATGATCCAGGGTGCCATGGTGGGGGGTAGCAGGGGAGAGCATGCCAGACAGAGGAAAGAGCGGGGAAGGTAGGCAGGACTGGGTCTAGAGTAAGGGAAAACAACATGGAGGGCACTGGGGATGGAGCACAGGGACTGAAGGCAAGAGAAGAGGAGAGGAGAGGAGAGGGGAGGGGAGGGGAGAGGAGGGGAGGGGAGAGAAGAAGGGAAGGGAAGGGAAGGGAAGGGAAGGGAAGGGAAGGGAAGGGAAGGGAAGGGAAGGGAAGGGAAGAGAAGAGAAGAGAAGAGAAGAGAAGAGAAGAGAAGAGAAGAGAAGAGAAGAGAAGCGAAGCGAAGAGAAGCGAAGCGAAGCGAAGCGAAGCGAAGCGAAGCGAAGCGAAGCAAACAGACGCCAGAATCCACAGAGTATTACATGCCCAGCGGTACTTTCTGCAGGGACGGAAATGTTCTCCACCGGTGCAGGCCACTAGAGGAGCCCCTAGCCACATGTGCCTGTGGAGCACTGGAAATCTGGCTCATTCAATGTGCAGTATAGATTTTTAATTTTATTTCATTTTAAATCATTTTAATTTAAAAAGCCACATGTGGCCAGTGACTGGATTCAGGACAGCTCAGTTACAGATCACTGTACATGATTTTGGCTATTTCTCTGCATGAGGTGAAAAGCCATTGGGGAACCAAGTGAAGAAGTGCTATGATCTGCCTGAGCTTGTAAAGGTTCACTCTGGCTTCTCTGCAGAGAATAAATCATAGGAAAGGCCAGGGAGGAAGCAGCTGCAGTCACCCAGCAAGACATGTGGATGGCTTCACAATGGAAGGAACTGTATTTTGCTGTCTCCTCTACTCCCAGCACCAAGAATATTAACTAGACTCTAATAGGTGCTTAATGATTAGAGTGCTGGGAGGTGAGATCAAACTGAATTAAGAAAATAAGCTTGGTATTGGCTCACTTAATGCCAAAATAGTTAAGAAAACTTAACTATTCAATCTGTTAACATGCAAGCATTAGTCTTCAAGTTGGTAATAGAGTGGACTCCAGAAAATTCTAAGGCACAGGATGTGAAAATGGAAACAGGATCTCTCAGATGTCAAAGTGGTATTGTGCTGGTCGTTGTAGATGTGTATGTCTGACTCTCCAAGATGGCGCAACTAACCGCTGAATCTCCATACAAACATGAGTCATTTTAATGAAGGAAAACCTAAAGATACTCCCTGGCGGGGCACCTGGGTGGCTCAGTCGGTTAAAGCCTCTGCCTTCAGCTCAGGTCATGATCCCAGGGTCCTGGGATCGACGCCCACGTCGGGCTCTCTGTTCAGCAGGGAGCCTGCTTCCTCCTCTTCCTCTGCCTGCCTCTCTGCCTACTTGTGATCTCTGTCTGTCAAATAAATAAATAAAATCTTAAAAAAAAAAAAAAAAGATACTCCCTGGCTTCATTTCAGTGATGCTCCAGTCCACACTAGCGAGAAGGGGTGTTTCCTCTAAGCTACTAATCATTTCTATGTTTTTTAATGCCCCCAAGAACTGGTCCATATTTAGAAAAAATAATGTCTAGGATTTTATATCAGACTACATGTAAAAGTTGCTCATATCATAAGTTTATCTTCTCTCGTGGCTTCACATGACTTTAAGAAGAATGCATGTTCCAAGAGAGAAGCCATTAAGCACTTCTGTGGTTTGAGTGTTGCAGAAAGCAATGCTTAGCATGAAACCACTCTGGGAAGATGAGATTGAAGAGACCAATTTGTATGGGACAATGGGACATAGGCAGTAAAATAATCATTAAGTCACAATCAGTTTCTGTAGAGTGGCTGCCAAGTCAAAACAAGAAGCATCACTGGTGGCTCTACCAGAGCTCTCAGCAGAGACCCATACTGGTGAAATTCAAATCTTTTTCTCTTGTTCTTGAGAGTTTCCTTCAGCCAGATATTACCCCATAACCCAGTCTTGTGCCCTGCCATTTTCAACCAAACAAAATATAGCCCAAACATAAATGTTTGTTTTGTTGGGGCCAACTGGTGACCACATCAATGCTTATCGCCACTGCTTACTCACAACCGCCTGCCCCCATCATTTCCTACAAATGTAATCAGTTCTGTTACATCACTGTCCTCTAAGGCTTGAGTATCGATTCAGAAATTCTAATGCTCTTCCACTGTACCACATGTTCTGTATGTCCTTATGCCCAAACAAGAGTCAAAAAAAAAAAAAAAAAGTACCGAGCAGACACTCTATGCAAGTCAATCCCTCAGAGATGCAAAGATATGAAGGCAAGGTTCGAGATTTCAAGAAGCTCAGTATATTAAATTGTATATATCCTCCATTGACTCAACTGGAGAATAAATGTCTTATTAAATGATTTGAAAACAGAGTTGAATTCACTGAATACCCATTTCCACTGTGATGCATCAGGATGATGAGTAGCTTCCACTTTTTTTTTTCCCTTTCCCACTTGTCCAATTCCCACTCACCTTTCAAGAAGGAGCTCAAATGTTGGGGCGCCTGGGTGGCTCAGTGGGTTAAGCCTGAGCCTTTGGCTCAGGTCATGAACTGAGGGTCCTGGGATTGAGCCCCACATTGGGCTCCCTGCTCAGCGGGGAGCCTGCTTCTGCCTCCCTCTCTGCCTATTTGTGAACTCTCTCTGTTTGTCAAATAAATAAATAAAATCTATTTTAAAAAAGAAAGAAGGAGCTCACATGTTTTACTCAGTTTGGGTAAGTCAGGAAAGTCTTACTTAATATTAACTCCCTCTTTTATCACTGCCTTGCTGAGTATGTGTTTCTCTTACGGCCTTAATCACTCCATAGTAAATTGTATTATTGATGTTTCAGCCTTCTTTAGGAGACTCAGGCTCCACAAGTGATAGTCCTTGACTTTTTCATTTCTACATTTGCCATCTACTTCAGTTCCTGACCCAGCACATGCTTGCCACCTGAATATGGTGAACATGTGAGACTGTTTTTAATACTATGTTTATGCTCCTCTGCATGGAAACATATATTTAGTCTGTTTTCTGATTCAATTCCCACTCTTTATTCAAGTCCACCTTAAAACTCACTGTTTAGATGATACCTTGACCCAACTCACTCATTTTGGTATTTACCCAGAATTCCTATGAAAGACAAAGGAAGGCAGCACGTAGGCCAAAGCATTCCATTTAGGTTTAAAAGTTTGCATGTGTCTGGAGTTTGCATGTAGAGCTGCCCTGTCTCTACAAAACAGTATTCACCTCACTACATGATGAAATATTCCCATAGTTATTATCATGCTTCTGTCCAATGAACCCATATTTTAAACTTCCCTTTGTTTGTTTGTTTGGCTTGTTTGAATCTCAGACTGCATTAATAAGACTTCCTTTACCTTGCTAGAACTCTAATCAGAATGGATAACCAGAATTGCTGTTCTTGGTTAATAAAATTCCAGCCCAAACAAAGAAAATTAAGATGCCTTGTTAGACTGTACCACCATTTCACTGCGAAATGCAAGAACTATTTCTGTGTTTGAAATATTAAAACTGATTTTAGGAACCAGTAATACTTTCATGGGTTTCCAGAAGACCATGGATACCCAAACACAGCATGGGACAAGATTAGTAATCATGAGTAACCTGATTGTGAACATGCCAGACACTCCTTGCTCCAGGTCTGCCACTTACTACAGAACCTTGGAAAAGTCATATGATCTCTCCAAGTCTCAGTTTCCTCTATATATAAAACAGGGACAGTCCACCCAATTTAAGTGGGGGGCTATTATAGAGATTTGTAGGATTTAACAAGATAATGAACACACTTCTTACTAAAGTCTCCAGTACAATTTTTTGGAACATGGTACCAAAAAAGTGGTTCAGCCCATTAAGTGGTAACAAACTATTACTATTTTTCACACTTCCTTTAGCCCATTCTTTTTTCCAACTTTTTTGCACACAACAACCCAGGCCACTTCAGAGTAGGGAACACTAGATTTTAAGGAAGAAATTTAATAGGATTGCATGGGCAGGAGAAGGAAGAATTAAGGCAAGTGAGTTTGTGGGTTTCCATAAATCATGTAGAATTTAATTGGAAGTGGCGGTGTTTTCTATGGCTGGAAGACAAGAGAACGGAGGTCGTTCATTACATTGATATGTCAGTCCCGATCAGGAGAGATTGAGAACTGGAGAGAAGGCCAGCAGAGACTGATCATTCATTACTTCAACTTAAGCAAATCAATTAGTTGTTGATGAAGGCTCATGAGGAATCTACGATGTGCTATGTTCATAAGCAGGGTTATTGGTTGAGGTAAAGCTACTAAGATGAGTTTGGAGTGATTTTCCCTGTGAAATGTGATATTCCAGCTCCCTCTTGGGCTCACACTGAGAGAGAAAAGAAGAAATTTAAAAAGCCAACAAATTAATACTCCACCAATCCAGGTTTATGGAAGCCTTTGGGAGAAGAAGCTGCTGTCTACTCTTATTCCAAATCTCCCGGTTCCATCATAAACAGTGTTTATAGTTGGCTCTAAGAAGTGATGAAACCCCATCCCTTCTGATTTTCACCTTCACCATACTGTAGTAACTTCTCACTAGCCTTCTCCAGCCTTCTGCCTTACTTCCTCTAGGAGATAGGGAGGCACCGATCACTGTTCTAGCACTCTGTATTGGATTGTTTTCAATCATCTCAGGGTCTGTGAATTGCCCAGGTGAAAAGCCGTAGGCTACACTGGTCAATAGCTTATGTAAGGAGCAAAGACATGAGAAAAATCTTTCCTTGTGCATTATTCGTTCGAACTTTAGACCATGATCTTTGCATGATTCTAAAATGAGAATGTGATATAATGACATGTCAATAGGCACATACATTCATTATCAGGAACTATGAATCTCCTGGGGTGATCCATCCCATTAAGAATAAAGATTTCTGTCCCAAGCTTGCTTTGTCATTAGATTTCCAAGCTGCATAACTTCAAAATTTTGAGTTGGCTTTAATTTCATTTTGTGAGAACATAGTCAGAACCTCTAGTATATTAAATATCTTATTAATTATTAACTTAATAAAATCCTTAGTAATGTTTTAACATGTAGCTAATTGCAGCCACATCTGAATCCTTAGGAGTCACTGCATACAAGTTATCCCACAGGTCTGAGAACACAGAAACTTTTTTTTTTTTAAATCATACATCTTCAGGGCAGACATGTATTATACTCATATAATGAAGTGGTTGTCTGACTAGCTATGTAACAACTCAGGTGTTTTTAAATAAGTAGAAAAAATGTAGCATGGAAACTTAATTCTGCTCCTGGAGCAGGTTGATAAATCTAGCCAAACATCTTTATTTTTTTATAGTACATTAAGGGAACATTTTTATTTAGTAGAGTCATACATCTTCACATTATTGGGAAGTGTGTTCTTATATTGTGTTTTTGTCTTCAGAATTGCCTTAGGAAGACATCCTTTCACTGGGAGTCCTATTGATGTTATTCTGGGGGAGGAAACTGCTCAAACTTGATTTGAATTAATTGGGCACAACAGAATGGTGTCTTTATGCCCCTCACCACCAAAGGCTTTGTCTGCAGAAGAGTTTTGCTTTTAAAAGGATGGACAAGATTTTTGAAACTGGGTGATGAATACATAGTTTGCCAAACTATTCTCTCAACTTTTGTGTACTTTGAAAATTTCCATAATAAGTAGTTCTTTAAAAGGAACTGGCAATAAAAGGGGAAAAGGATATCTATGAGAAAACTATTAAAATTCACTTCCCATAGAGACATTAACACTCTGAGCTAGGGATAGTCTAGACTCTGAGCTGAGGGGTAGTGTGGAAACAAGACAATCCTCAAGGAACCCATTCCGTGGTTGAAGTGAGAGACACTTGCTTAGACTAAATGTGTCCCCCTCAAAATTCATATGTTGAAATCTAAATCCCAATGTGACCCTTTTGGAAGTGGAGTTTTGGGGAGGTAATTAGGTCAGGAGGGTGGAGCCCTTATGAATGGGATTAGTGTCCTTATAAAAAAAGACATAAGAAAGATGATCTTTCTCTCTTTCTCCATATCAGGTGAAGATGCAATAAAAAACTGGCCATCTGCAAACCAGGAAGAGAGCTCTCATGAGACACCAAATCTGCTGGCATCCTGACCTTGGACTTCCTAGGCTCCAGAACTGTGTAGAAGGAACATTTGTTGCTTAGGCTCCTCAGTCAATGGTATTGTGATAGCAGCCTGACCTGACGAGACACTACTCTATAGCTCTGGAAACCACACAAAAGCTGTGATGGGCTAAATGGTGCCACAGTCAAAGTTGAGCAAAGTTGGGAGCAAAGTTGAAGGGAAATTTATTTTAATTGTAGGACTCCTGGAAAATTTCCTAGAGAAGGTGATAAAAGAAGGTGATCATGATTTCAAAATTCCAAGGAATAAAAGATCACAAATACAGATTAAGAAGGATGAAGAGAGAGGCAGTGTTCCATTTTCCCTATCCCTGAGAAAGGGTCAAGGGGAATGTCAGAGTTGGTGGTTAGTAGGACTCAGAAGGAAATAAGACTATAAAGCTGAGTTAAAGGCACATAATATTCAGAGCATTAAATCTCAGGATGAAGCATGTGAAATTTAACTGGGAGAACTAGAAACTCATTCAAGGGATGGGATAAAGGAGTATAATTCTCCCAATTTGCTTATAAAAAATAATGTTCGTAGCAATGTGAAGGATTTCAGAGTTGAAACTGAATTTTAGCCAGAAGTTAGCTCATTAGCCAGAGTGCCTTCAGCAATTTCAGAGCAAAACAGTGAGCCTGCATGAGGTTGGGTGGCAGTGGATGAGAGAGGGTTAGCTGTATGCAGGACACAGAGAAAGGCTTAGACAAAACTCAGCACACTAATTGGGTGTGATGATGCAGAGCATGTTGCTACATCACTAGTTGCCAGACTCCCAAAATGTACCCACCCACCTATGATTTAGAAGGGTTTTCTTGCTCTAATCAATCCCAGCTGGAAACGGGCACCTAGCTCAACTAGAGGATCAAAGAAGGGGCAGAAAAAGTCAGAGAGAAAGAGAGGCAGAGAGAATGAATGGACCATGTGGGATGAGGAGAGGAAGGTTCCAGAAAAAAGGAACCACTGATGGTGGAAACAAGGACAGCCCATTCAAGACCTTTTTCAGGGAATATGCACAGCTGAAGAGACCAGATAGATCTTGTTGCCATAGCAACACAGCTTCTTTCCAGCTGACTTTCTCATTTAGGTACCATGACTCCTGCAAGCTGAGAGTCACCCAGGGTCCGGAACTTCTTCCTGGGCCTCACTTGGACCTGTTTCACTGCCTATTAACTAATGATCAAGGAAGCAGTTGAGGCTAGAACAAGAATCAAAGAGAGTCACTAACATCAAAATGGTGCCTCTAAGTGAAGTAAAAGCTTTCAGAGCCATTGGTTATTTATTCTTATCAACATCCCTAAGATTTTTCTCACATTTACAAATGATGGAATTGGGGTACAAAGAGGTTACAGTTTGTGTTTTGTTTTGTTCTATTTTGTGTTTTTGTTTCTCCCCAAGGGTTCGTTGGAGTTGGAATTTGACTCAGATGTGCAATCTTCTATGCGGTACTTAATGGGGTACTGTGACACTGCCCCACAGGGATAGGCCTTGAATCCCAAGCCCCAGTGTCTTTCATTCTTTCATTCAGTAATCGTACATTGAGTGTCAACTAAAAGTCAGGCACTGTGCTAGGCACTGGATAAATGGCATATATAGTAGAGGCAATTGCTGCTCTCACAGAAATTACAGTCTGGTGAGACAGAGAGCCCTTTCTCAAATAATAATACCAAAGAAAGCAAGCCAAGACCAGCACTCTATGGAGAGAAACACTGTCCAATTACCGTTTACAGTGATCTAGGGATATTTACTAAGCACCTATCCCATGCTAAACCCTCTTCTAAACCCTGAAGATACAA
Organism: Taxidea taxus jeffersonii; assembly: GCA_003697995.1. NCBI lineage: Eukaryota > Metazoa > Chordata > Mammalia > Carnivora > Mustelidae > Taxidea > Taxidea taxus. The sequence continues at coordinate 36,309 of RCUC01145216.1, forward strand.
AGAGAATGTGGTGTATCCTCCAGACTTGCTGTCCAGAACGAGAAGGAGCAGGTAGACAGAGCAAAGCAGTGTGATGGGTGTCAATAACATGAGGCCCAGTGGAGTAATTAGCCGTTTGGAGACACACACCTAGGACCAGAGAAAGGTTCTCAGAGGCTTTTACCTCTGAAATGGCTAACAAAGAAGGAATAGAGGTTCCTTAGGCCCATGTAGAAAAATGCCTTCAATATGGTGCACAGAGTCAGAGTGTTGGAATGGCAGATCTTATAAATAAAGAGGGTCTGAGTTTACAGACCTACTGCAGCATGTTGGTGGAAACTTTGGTCTTTTGTTTTTATTTTTGTTTTTGTTTTATTGTGGCTGAGGGCTATTTTCATTGCCACAGGCCAGCTGTGTGTATCTAAACCAATGTGTATCCATCTCTCCTTAAATTAAAAAAAAAAACATAAATGCTGTAATTAAGGAAAAGTGAATTGGGAGAAATTGGAGGGGCAGACGAACCATGAGAGACTGTGGAGTCTGAGAAACAAATGGAAGGTTTTGGAGGGGAAGGGGGGGGCAGTGAGCCTGGTGTTGGTTATTAAGGAGGGCACATACTGCATGGAGCACTGGGTGCGGTGCATAAACAATGAATCTTGGAACACTGAAAAAGTATTTTTTTTTAAAAATGCTGTAATTAAAAGAAAGAAAGTCTCAATTCTGACCAGAAAAAAGTATTCAAATTTGAGAACTGAACCTTTGTCTTGATCCATGAGGGGAGAAACTCAGCACCATGTCCCTCACTGTCTCCTGGTGGCCAACAGGAAGCACTAAGTCTGACAATAGATGACAGAGGACCTCAGATTTGTAGCCAGGACACCCAGTCACGTTGTGTGGTGAGGATCAAGTTCAAGAACTCCTCCATGGCTGGAAAGAGTTTATTTTAACCAAAGAAGCTAGGGGTCGATGGCCTCTCAAATGAAACAGATAAGGCAAACAGAGGGTTCTTGTCAGAAACAAATGTTATGTCTCTCCCTCCCGAAAAGCTTACAGATATTATCAGTAGGAGTCTAGTTGGGCCTAAAATGAGTCCCTGAGAAGTAATATTAACCAGACGCTTGGCAGATCGTTTATTTATCTCCCCCTAAATTCAATAAAGAGACCCATATATAAATAAGGGAAAATAATGCAACTGTTAGTAATTTATCACTGGATAGAAGGCCATTGTTGCCCTTATCTCTTCAATGATGTTCTATTTCCACTGGTAATGAATTACAGGGTTGCCACATCCTTCCCTTGTGACAGTGGAGACAAGCTAGGTGCTACAGCTCAGATTCTATGTTCCAGAGACCTAGAAGCAGCCATCTTGAGCCCATGTCCTCTGTCTTTGGGTCAGAACTAGAATGCTTCAAGGTCAAGAACTAGAATGCTCCACCCACTCTGCTTAGGAAAAAAAGACATTATTTCTTAAAAAAAAAAAAAATTATTTTTATCTTTTAGGTGCCTCTGAGGAAGACACGGTTAAGGGTTCATTAATGAGGCAGCATTTTATTCATTATATCCAGAGTTCCCAGCTTCCTTTTGGCCATACTAAAAGAATATATTTAACTTGGATTCAAAAAAAGAGTGAGATAGCAAAATTTGGAATTTATGAGAGCTAGAGGTCTAGGAATCAAAGGGTGGCTTATTTGTTTGACCAAGCTGTTAATTTTATTGGCGACGCTAATGATGATGATCATAGGTAGTATTTACTGCATCCTTATCATATTTCAGGCATCATTTAAAGCACTTTATGTGGGCTATTTAATTCTTCCCGCAAACTTATGGGTATTATATTTAATTTTTATTTTAGAAAGCAGGAAACTAAGTACTTTGTCCTCTGTCATAGAGCCAGTTAGCTGTGAGGGAGAACTTGAATCCAGGGGTCTGACTCTGTCATCCTTCCTGTTAGCTAAGTTGGAGTATTTACCTCTGGTTGATGTACATGATGAGGAAGTAAAGCCAAAACCACTGGTTCATATCTTCTGGAGAAAAGCATATAGACTTCTTAGGGCTAATAGAGCATTAACATTTTCAAGACGAATGGTGACATAGCCAGGCCTGAGTTTTAGGAATCCCAGTCTCTGAAAGCACTGTAGGAAATAGGAATGAGAATAGAGAGTCTATGAGGTGGGAGGCTAAATAGGTAGGCCACTGGGTGGTTGAGGTAGAAGAAGGTGAGGACTTCAAAGAAGGTAATGACCATGAGGATGGACAGAAGGGCATATTCCAAGGGACTAACTTATGGAATGGTCTTACCCTATGCATGAATTGTTCATGTCACAAGGCCACGTTCAAGCCCCCTATCTTTTTTTTTTTTTTTTTTTTTTT
>ML105375.1:0-25262 GCA_003697995.1 Taxidea taxus jeffersonii
TGCTTTGTGGTTCTTTGGTTTTGGTCTTGAAGGCAGTGCTTACATTAGTTCCTTATAGAATGTAGACATATCTGAGTGGTAAAAGAATTTCTATGCTGAATGAAGACCCAGGCCACTGTTCCTTTTTTTGTTTTTGTTGCAGTTCCCCAACCCCTTTCGACTTAAGAGAATCTACTTAACCTTCTGATTTAGTATTTGAAGCAAGATGCCATTTAGGATTTCTACTGTATTTCCATATTAAATTTTATTATTAGCAGGAACCTGTATGTATGGGTATATTTCAGCTTGTGATCCACAGATGTCTCAGGGTTATCTTTCTGATACCCATAAGAGAACCACACTTTGAGCATATCCTTGCTAAAGTTTATCCTGATCCTTTCTAAATGTGAAATTGTATTGAAGGTTTTAACTTACTATTTGGCAAGCAAGTGCTTTGTTTTTGACTGGTTTGTATGTGTTTTGTTTTGTTTTTTTAACCTAGATTACCAGAGACTGATGACTGTGGCGGAGACCATTACAGCTCTCATGTTTCCTTTCCAGTGGCAGCATGTCTATGTCCCTATTCTCCCAGCTTCTCTCCTACATTTCTTAGATGCTCCTGTTCCATACTTGATGGGCTTGCATTCCAATGGCTTGGATGACCGGTCAAAGCTGGAGCTGCCTCAAGAGGTGAGAAGAATGTGCAGCTTGGTTGCTGGTGCCCCTGGCGCCATTCTAGGATTAGAGAGAGAATGGCTTTGGGATGAGCCCAGGGTGGTGTCACAAAGTTTTTCTTTTATTCTGAAGAACATAAATAACTTCCTAGGAAAAAAATGTAAGAGCCATGAACATTTAGCGTAGTTTGTGTCATTTGTCATCTTTATTATCTGATTTTACATACATTGTAATCTCTGTGTTTATACTATCATGAATTACCTTTTCCATGTGTAGTTTTTCAAGTATCTTACATACTTTTCAAGACATTTATTAGGAAATTTTTCAAGGGTGCTTGGGTGGCTCGGTTGGTTAAGCCTCTGACTCTTTTAATTTTTTTTTTTTTAAGATTTTTATTTATTTATTAGTTAGAGAGAGAGCGAGCACAGGCAGACAGAGAGGCAGGCAGAGGCAGAAGGAGGAGCAGGCTCCCTGCCGAGCAAGGAGCCTGATGTGGGACTCGATCCCAGGATGCTGGGATCATGACCTGAGCCGAAGGCAGCCGCTTAACCAACTGAGCCACCCAGGTGTCCCAAGCCTCTGACTCTTGATCTCAGCTCAGTTCTTGATCTCAGGGTCCTGAGTTCAAGCCCGTGTTTTGTTGGGCATGGAGCCCATTTAATAAAAAAAAAAAAAGGAAAGAAAGAAAAGTCTTTTCATTCTATAAAACTCGAAATATACACAAAAGAGTAGCATAATGAATTCCTGTGTTCCCAGCACGCAGCTTCAGCTTCAGTAGTTATCATACATGTTAAATTGCATTTTAGTTTTATACCTCCTACCCCCGATTATTTTAAGGGATTCCCACATAATGTAATTTCATTATTACTTCATTACTCAGACCAAGTATTAATAAATCAGTGTGTTCCTTTTATAGGCCATGTTTATCTGTAAAAGTTGACCTGATCATACTCATTCTTGTGGTGCTAAGCCAGCTTTGAAAACTTCCCTTGGTCAAGATAAGGGAGGCCTTGAGAGAGAAGCTTTTCCTCTCTTGCTGTGAGGATGGTCTGCTCCTCTCTCCTATTGTTTGAGATACCAAGAGAATTGATTATAAATATGTATTTCTTTTTTATTTCCTGCTTCATTCTAAAGCAGATTTAAAGCATAAAATAAGATTGTTTTATTTTTTATTTTTATAGAATTACCTAAAGAACTGGTCTACCTTTTTATGTCATTTTGTGGCTGGTATGAAACCACTTGGGAGAAGGGTTTTCATATTCTAAATTTCTCGGTCATTAGAAAGGGCTGGGAACAAGATTTTGGAGTATACATATACTGGTGTTACGTGGCTCTATTTCCTCCCTCTACCAAAATGTTTATGGAGGAAGATTTTTGCATTAACTAAGTTATATTAGTAAGGAACCTTCCAAAGAGTATGGTCTCATGGAATTGGATCTGAGCCTCACTCATGTTGTTGGGCATGTCTTGGCAGTGTCCTTGATGAGACCCTCGTCATTAGATCACACCTGTAATATTTACATTATAGGCAGATGCATCTCTACTTTTCCTTTCTCCTTTGGTTTTAGAAGCAAAATGTCCTCCTTGTAGCTTCTTCCCTTTCCACCCCCTTTGCTGCTTTGATTTTTTTTTTTTTTAAGATTTTATTTATTTATTTCACAGACAGAGATCACAAGTAGGCAGAGAGGCAGGCAGAGAGGGAGGGCAGAGCAGGCTCCCTGCTGAGCAAAGAGCCCGATGCGGGGCTCGATCCCAGGACCCTGGGATCACCACCTGAGCCGAAGGCAGAGGCTTCAACCCACTGAACCACCCAGGTGCCCCTGCTGCTTTGATTTTATAGAGCTTTGTGTTGTTTGGAGTGGGACAAGTTTAATTAAGGAAGAAAAGATCTGAATGACGGAGAAAATCATTGAGTTGGGATATTGGGCTTTTATATATATTTGTTTTACTGATAAATATACATGAAGAGTACATGTCAAAGTTTGGAGAATGGAAACATGCATATTTAAATTGATACCTCTTCAGGGGTGCCTGGGTGGCTCAGTCGTTAAGTGTCTGCCTTCGGCTCAGGTCATGATCCCAGGGTCCTGGGATCGAGCCCTGCATCAGGCTCCCTACTCAGTGAGGAGCCTGCTTCTCCCTCTCCCACTTCCTCTGCTTGCATTCCCTTTCTCGCTGTGTCTCTATCAAATAAATAAATAAAATCTTAAAAAAAAATAAATTGACACCTCTTCAGAATAAATCTATCATTTTGTAAATTCAGAATAAGAATAACAACAAAAAATGGTTGAAGGTGGAGAGCTAAAGAGGCATGCTACATACCAGTGTAATAAGTAGGTCACTAGGCAAGAAGCCAGTTTTCTCAGTTTTATTTTCATCTTTAGCATCTGCTTGCTGCATATTTGGGGCAAGTTCTGTTCCCTGTAGGATCCCTCAGTATTTGGGTGCCTCAGGTACGTGGGTGTATGAAGAGGCTGCTAAGAGACCAGCAGTTTTCTTAATGGGGGACTCAGTGGGACTGTTTGAGAAACCCAAAAGTTCACTCTGTTCTGGGTATTGGGGTCTCCACTTCTGCAGTATTCTCCATCATTGCTACATCCTTTGTGTCTCGCTGTGGTCTGCTTGGGAAGGAGAGATGATGATGTTAGGGAGGAATACCTGTGCATACTTAATTAGCAATTCAAGGGTTTCAGAGTCCCACTTCATCCAGACTGTCCTTTTGAAGGGCACATATTTGTGCAGGTTGTTTCATAGGTGGATATTTACCTTGATTTTTAGCAGACAACCTGTAGAATACTTGAGCCTGGGTAGTTCCTCCTGGGAACTTTAGACTGGGGAGAACTTTCTCAAGGAGTAAAGTGCCCTGAAATGTATGCATAATGAAAGAAGACTAATAATATCTTGAAAAGACAACTTTGGGAGGTCTCACAAATTTTATATATATACATATATATTTTTTTTTCTTTTTTTTTAGGTTTTATTTTTAAGTAATCTCTACACCCAACATGGGACTCAAGCTTACAACCCCAAGCTCAGGAGTCACATGCTCTACCAATCAGCCAGGCGCCCATAAGTGATATATGTTTCTAGTAAAAAATTCTAAAAGTGCACAAAAGCATAAAAATAAAGTAAAAATGACTTCGATTTTACCACCCAGAGATAACTACTTTTAACCTTTTGGTGGACATCCTGTGGTATCTTTACGCTGCTAGAAGGAGGTTTGAGGCAGAACTGGGGAAATTCACCTGGGCCTGTGCAAAGGTGCATCATCATGGTAATGGGGCAAACTTGATTTATAAAAAGGGACTTTCTCCAGAGGGATGAAGACTACATTTCTTAGACCCCTAAATCCGAATTCATCAGTTGCCCACCCATCTTAGGGCATCAGAAGTCTGTGAAAAAGCCCTTTGTTCCTTTTTATACCAACCCATGAGCTCAGCTGTGCCTGAGCAAGGAAGGGCGAGTGCCAAGCTGCCTTTGTGAGGCATTCTCTGTCCTGCACTTCTCTTTTGGGTTTCATTGTGTGGGTCCAGGAAGGAGGCAGTTTGTCCATAGCTATGTCAAGGAAAACAGGCAGAGGATATTAGAGTAAAGAAGAGGGTGTTACTTCTTTCTGTCTTGGTCTTTCTTTTTTCCTACTGTTTTTTTCTCATTTCTCAAGATACTCCTTCAATAGCTTTTCCCGGTAATGTATGTGTTGAGCTCCCCTTCCGGGAATAACATGGAGATAGACTAGGGGTGAAGCTGGCTGTGATTTGGTATTATGAACTCAGGACTGGGAAGGAGCATTGTGACTTCCTGCAGGAAAAGATTTGGAAGACTTTCTGGGATTTGGGGGGTCCATGTAGTTACTACCCCAGAGTAGCTAAGTCTTCCCATGGCCTCTTCCAGCAAGGCAGGAGTTTAAATGAGGAAAAGTGATCATGTGGTTTCAGTGCCTCTTCTAGGCTACTTTTTGTCCCCAGGCTGTTTTGCAGGCGTTGGCTTCTTAGCTGAGGAAAGGGTTGCATGAGGAGTTTGAGGTGGGCTTGTAAGTTGCTTCTGTTTTTTCAGAATTCTCAGTGTGTGGGAGAAAATAGTGTGAGGCTATTGTATGAGCTTAGTATTTGAATGACCTCCTATTTCACTTTGCCTTCTCATCCCTACCTCCTTCAGTCCAACTCTATTAAATGGCTAGTGGTATCAGAGGCTCCTGTCTTAATCTAGCCCATCTCTGAAGTTTGCCTGAGCTGCATTCTGTCCTCTAGCTACCTCTCACCAGGAGTATATCAACAGTATGTGGACATAGCATTTGGAGTTCATAAAATTCTTTACAGACATTCTATATTTGTCTCACATCAGTGGCAGAAAAGCCAAACAAGCATTATTGAGGGTTGCAGTTATTTTTAGATGCCTCTGTGTTTCCAGCTGGACAGACTGCTTTTTTTCTATAAAGAGAGGAGAACCAGTAGGATAAATGATTGCATTGTGTACCTTTGGTGGGTCACAGAGCTTTGTTCTGTGACAGGTCTTATGATGTAGGTGATCTTCATGACTAGATTTAGTTGTCTTTACTATCTTTTTTAATGGTTTGAAATGAAAGCATTTTTAATTTTAAAATCTTTTTTTTTTTTTAAGATTTTATTTATTTTGACAGAGAGTGAGAGATCACAAGTAGGCAGAGAAGCAGGTGGGGAGGGGCAGGGAGGACGCAGGCTCCCCACTGAGCAGAGAGCCCGATGTGGGGCTCCATCCCAGGACCCTGAGACCATGACCCGACCTGAAGGCAGAGGCTTTAGCCCACTGAGCCACCCAGGTGCCCCTAATTTTAAAATCTTAAAGGGACAAACAGCCTATTTTTAGGTGTTAAACATTTATTGGCCTTTTTTCTAGTCTAGGATTAAACTTGTTATTCAGTGGAAGAACTCCAGAAAGTTAATTTTTTTCACTTTAAAAAAATTTAAATTCAGTTAATTAACATATATTATTGGTTTCAGAGGTAGAGGTCAGTGATTCATCAGTCTTATAGAACACCTAGTGCTCATTACATCATGTGCCCTCCTTAATGCCCATTGCCCAGCCACCCCATCCCACTACCCCCCTCCCGTCAGTTGTTTCCTATGATTAAGAGTCTCTTATGGTTTGTCTTCCTCTCTGATTTCATCTTGTTTTATTTTCCCCTCCCTTCCTCTATATCCTCTGTTTTGTGTCTTATATTCTTATATAAGACACAATTTTTTATGTCTTATATTCCACATATGAGTGAGATCATATGATAATTTCTCTGATGGGCATATCTCTCTTAGTATAATATCCTCTAATTCCATCCACGTTGTTGCAAATGGCAAGATTTCATTTTTTAAAAAGATTTTATTTATTTATTTAACGGTGTGGGGCACACAAGCAGGGGGAACAATAGGCAGAACAGGCAGAGGGAGAAGCAGGCTTCCCCCGGAGTGAGGAGCCCGATGTAGGACTTAATCCCAGTACCCCAGGATCATGACCTGAGCTGAAGGCAGCTGCTCAATCAATTGAGCCACCCAGGCATCCCAAGATTTTTTTTTTGATGGCTGAGTAGTATTCCATTGTGTGTGTATGTGTATGTGTGTGTGTGTGTTTCTCAAACTTTTTTTTTGTTAACATATAATGTATTACTTGTTTCAGGGGTACAGGTCTGTGATTCATCAGTCTTATATAATGCCCAGTTCTCATTGCAACACATAACCTCCCCAGTGTCCGTCACCCAGTTACCCCATGCCCTTACCCCTTCCCCTCCAGCAACCCTCAGTTTGTTTCCCAAGATTAAGAGTCTTTTATGGTTTGTATCCCTCTCTGGTTTTATCTTGAAACAGAAGTACTATTAAGCATTTAATAATGCACTGCAGTGAAGGAAATGATAGTTGTCTTAGCTAGACAGGTTCATGGTTGAAAGGTAAATATTTTTTAAAAAGGCTTTTCTAATTTATAGATAAGGAAATACCAGTAGGAGCTATTAAAGGACCTCTAAGGACAAGAGTGGACGGTTAAGAACTTGAGCATATGTCTGAAGTCAGGCTAGCTCAGTTCAAATCCCAGTTCTACATACTAGCAGTATGACTTTTATAAGATACATAACCTCTTTGTAACAGTTTTGTCTGTAAAATAAGGATAGATAGATATTGCCAAGTTGTTCTTTGTTAATCCATATTACCTACCTCACCAGCAGTGTATGAGAGTTCTGTCTCTATATCCTCTCAGAAGCAACCTCAAAGCCAGAACAAAGCACAGAAATAATTAAGACCAGCCACCAAATCTAACAAATTAGGACTAAGGCTCAGAAGGGATAATGGTATGCTCAAGGTCATATAGGGAGATAATGCTGGAGTCAGATCTGGAGCCTAGACTTTCTTTTCTTTCTTTCTTTTTAAAATTTTATTTATTTATTTTGACAGAGAGAGATCACAAGTAGGCAGGGAGGCAGGCAGAGAGAGAAGGGGAAGCAGGCTCCCTGCTGAGCAGAGAGCCCAATGTGGGGCCTGATCCCAGGACCTGAGACCATGACCTGAGCTGAAGGCAGAAGCTTTAACCCACTGAGCCACCCAGGCGCCCCTGGAACCTAGACTTTCTGATTCACTCCTGGTGTTCTCTTTACTACTATAAGAATTCATGAATTCAACAAACATTTGTTATATGTGTGACTTTTGTGCTAGGTGCTCAGTATCTATGTCATCACAGAATCCTTAGCACTCTGTAAGATAAGTGTTTTTATCTCTTTCTTTCCATTTTATAACTGAGGAGACCAAATCAGAAAGGTTAAGGAACTTTCTCTAGAAAGTGGCAGGGGAAGATTGGAACTCAGGTCAGTTTCCCTCCTGAGCCCCATCTTCTTTATACATTATCCCATACATGCCAGTATCAGATACTTCCTCTTCTCTCTCTTGTTCATTATCCTTTCTAAACCTTCTTCATCATGCTCTTGAGTTGTTTACACTCATCTTGTTTTGACTGCCAGGCTAACCTCTGCTTTGTGGACATTGACAACCACTTCATTGAGCTGCCAGAGGACCTCCCTCAGTTTCCCAACAAGTTGGAGTTTGTCCAGGAAGTCTCTGAGATTCTCATGGCATTTGGCATTCCCCCTGAAGGAAACCTTCATTGCAGTGAGAGTGCCTCCAAGTTGAAGAGGCTCCGGGCCTCTGAGCTTGTCTCTGACAAGAGGAATGGGAACATTGCAGGCTCCCCTTTGCAGTCCTATGAGCTCCTCAAGGAGAATGAAACTATTGCCCGCCTGCAGGCCTTGGTCAAGAGGACTGGGGTGAGCCTGGAAAAGGTAAGATGCTATATGTGAGCTTGTGACAGGTTTGGTCTATACTAGGGGGCTGCCCTGGTGAAATATAGTATAAGAAAGCACCTAGTTCAGGGCAAGGCTTGTGAGCTGTGGAAGAATGCTTTTGGATGGGAGACTCTGGATTCAGCTCTGGCAAACATTATCTTAGGAAATGCTGTTTAAATCTGAATTTGGATAGCTTCTCAGCTGGGCATCAAGGAGAACCTGCTGTCATTTTTTGTGAACACTATAGCAGAGTGACTTGGAGGGAGGACAGTGGTAATATTTGTATTCAGACCTCTTCCAAATCCATTGCCCTGTCAGTTTCACAGCAATCTATAAGCATGCAGAGCAGGTAATCTTAACACTATTTTATAGATCAAGAAACCAAGGCTTAGAGAGACCAAGGTTAAATGTAAGTGACTGAGCAGAGGTTAGATCCTGGTCTTCCTGAATGCTAGTCCTGTGCTTTTTCTAGGCTGAAGTTTCCTGACTTTGATGAGACTATCAGCTTCCTGTAGTTTTTTACCCATCTCTTCATCCTCCCCAATTCTCACTGATAAGTTATTTTTGTAAATTACATATAAGCAGAATGGGCCAGTGTAATCATTTTGTTGGGCTGTTTTTTTCTTTCTTTAGTAAAATGTGAAACATTTCATTTTCCTGTTCTATTTAGTTAGTAAAGCAGATTTTTAAAAAAGATTTTATTTATTTATTTGACAGAGATCACAAGTAGGCGGTGCGGTGGGGGGGGAAGCAGGCTCCCTGCTGAGCAGAGAGCCTCATGCGGGGCTCCATCTTAGGACCCTGGGATCATGACCTGGGCTGAAAGCTGTGACTTAACCCAGTTAGCCACCCAGATGCCCCAGTAAAGCAAATATTTTTAAAAAATCATGGCTAAAAAGGAGCAGAGAAATATTTAGAGAAATAAAACAGACACAGTAAGGAGAAATTCTTAGAGAGGAAGATAAGAACAGTGATGTGGGGGAGAAAATAAAAGAGATGAAGGGAGAGCCAGAGTCTGACTTTGTTGCTTTGCATTATCATTTTCTCATTGACTTTCCAGATTCCTCCTTTTGCTCACCCTTAAGATAAGTGGCAGCCCTTCCTCTATTCCTGAATCTCTGCCCATAATGATCTTATCTCTATTATCACTGAGTTCCTGGGTACCTGCAAGTGCCAACACCCTCATTTTTCTCTTCTGCATGTCAGAATTCCTCTCTCCCTTCGTCCTTCTCTCCCCTCCCCTCCCTTCCTCTCCCCTCCCCTACTTCTCCTCTCTTCCCCTCTCTTCTCCTCTCCTCTCTCCCCCTCCCCTCCCCTTTCCTCTCCTCCCCTCCCATTTCCTCTCCTCTCCTTGTTCTTTTCTCCATTTGCTTCCAATGACCACTGCAGGGTAGGGGAGTAGGGCAGGTGTGGAGAGAGTTAGGAGGGGAATAAGGGGTGGTAGGGGACAGGTGAGTTGCATTTTTTTGGGATAAAGAAAAAGCTTATATTTTCAACTGTTTTTTCTTTTTTTGTAGCTGGAAGTACGTGAAGACCCCAGCAGCAATAAGGATCTGAAGGTTCAGTGTGATGAGGAAGAACTCAGGATTTACCAGCTAAACATTCAGATCCGAGAAGTTTTTGCAAATCGTTTTACTCAGATGTTTGCAGACTATGAGGTGTTTGTCATTCAGCCCAGCCAGGATAAGGAGTCCTGGTTTACCAACAGGGAGCAGATGCAAAACTTTGATAAAGTGAGTAATCCTGCTAGGGAGGTGGTGAGGAATGAGAACATGCTAGACTCTCTTGAAGATTTAACTGAAGATGAGTTTTTTGGCATTATATGCTGGAAACAAGTTCATAATCCTTGTGATGTTGATGGAATATAAGATCTTGCTTTAGAACAGAGTGCTGGTTATTACTGTCAGGTGATTCACCTTGAGTCCAAGAGCTCTCTTAGGCTAAGGTGCACTTTTAGGTTGGGCATGAGAATTCTGGGATGATTGGTCACCAGTCACCACAGTAGGTTACCTGAGTAAGTTTGGGCTAGTGTGTCAGAGTTTCAGGAGATCTGAAATTACGAATGTTAAAAAAAACAAACCATGAAGAGATTTTGCTGTTTGCTTTTCATAAAGACCTAAGAAACTTCAGGGAAATATTAACCTACTGGATCCTTTGGGTTGATTGCCTTTGCTGGTTAAGGCTGATATACCCACTTCCCTCTTCCCTATCAACGACTGTGTTTCCTTTTGGTCCCACCAGGCGTCTTTTCTATCAGACCAGCCTGAGCCATATCTGCCCTTCCTCTCAAGATTCCTAGAGACCCAGATGTTTGCTTCTTTTATTGACAACAAAATCATGTGTCATGATGATGACGATAAAGACCCTGTACTCCGGGTGTTTGATTCCCGAGTGGACAAAATCAGGCTGTTGAACGTTCGGACACCTACTCTCCGTACGTCCATGTACCAGAAGTGTACCACTGTGGATGAAGCAGGTGAGGCCTTTTTGGTGCTATACTTGCCTGTTGGATTATGTCACTAGTGTCCTTGTTCCTAAACATGACAACTTCTTTCCCCGTTTCTGCTTTGCATAAATTATTCCTATAGCCTTCCCATTTTTTTTGCCTGGCAGACTTCTCCTTTCACATTGTGTCAGTTAGGAATGGATCCTGCTATAAGTAATTAAGAATTTAATCACCTTTGGATTAGACGGATGGGGGTTATTTTTCTCAAACTAGTAAGAAATGTAGAATTAGTGGTTTTTGGTGTTGGCTCAGTTGCTCAGCAGTGTAATCAAGAACTGAAATTCTATCTTTTCACCCAGTTAATCCTTAACATTCTGATTTTTATATTCATACTTGTTGCCTCGTGGTTACAAGAGGCTTTTTATGTTCACATTCAGTGCACGAAGAGGGGAAAGTTGATATCAGCGGTACTTTCCCTCTTGTATCAGAAAACTAAAGCTTTTCCAGAAATTCCCAACAACTTCTGTTGTCTGATAGACCATGACCATGTTATATGACCATCCTTAAGTGCAAGGGAGGTTGTGAAAGTGAGTATTGAACTGGGTGTAATGTTACCATAAACAATATCAGGGCTCTATTAGCAAGAAAGAAGGGGTGAATGAGTTATGATTAGGCATTTGACAGTATTTGCCACAAAAACTTAGCTGAAATGTTTCTTCCTCCAAGGAGCCTGCTCTGATGACCTCAGGCTGAGTCAGTGGATTCCCCCTCTATGATGCTCTGCTGCTTTGTTCTTGCTTCTTCTCTATAATCTCTGCTAGTAGGAGCTGCTATTATTAGGGACCAATTTAAGAGCAGAGACTATTTATTTCATTTTCTTGCTCCTAATCTGCTAGCATTGGCCTAGCACATACAGATGTTAAAAGTTGTTCATTGTTGTATGTGTGATTGAAAAGACCTTTTTGTTTACAGAGGCCCTCCCTAGATCAGCTTAGCCAGAGTATAGTCTCATTTGAGGTGTTACTTTAAGTAGTATGTTCACTTCCTCGTGGGTTGTTAAGTGTCCTTGTTGGAGGCTTTTTGTATATTTTGTCCATTCATTTACCAAATTGTATAATAACTATTCATGCTCAACATACTGTAAGTGTTCAACAAATTTGTACTGGGTGAATGAATGTGCCAGGCATTTTCCTAGATTTTGAAGATGAAACTGGTGACTTTTTTTTTTTTAGAGTTTATTTATTAGAAAGCAAGAGGATGAGTGTATGTGTGCTTGCACATGAGTGTGAGGAAGAGAGGGGGAGAGAAAGGGAGGAGGATAGAATCACAAGCAGTTTCTGCACTGAGCACAGGGCCCAGTGTGGGCCTCAGTCTCACAACTCTGAGATTATGACCTGAGCTGAAGTCAAGAGTCGGTATTTAACCAACTGAGCCACCCAGGCACCCCTGGTGGCAATTTGGACAAAGTCCTAGCTTTGTCAAACTTATGTTCTCTAGCCTTCTCTCTTTACCCTTCAACTCTTGTTCCAGGCTTTTCATTAAGATGACAGTCCTCTTGGCCAAGGCTTGAAGGCATGTTGCCGATGCAAGTGGATTAGTCTGACATAGTCATGCTTGCCTCCCGGAACACATCATGCTTTGTATTCCTGAACCCTGCCCAAGATTTTGGTCTTGGGACGTTTGATGGAGATTTTTTTTTTTTAAGATTTTATTTATTTATTTGACAGAGATCACAAGTAGGCAGAGAGAGGGAGGAAGCAGGCTCCCCGCTGAGCAGAGAGCCCAATGCGGGGCTCAATCCCAGGACCCTGAGATCATGACCTGAGCCGAAGGCAGAGGCTTTAACCCACTGAGCCACCCAGGCACTCTTGATGGAGATTCTTTAAAAGAGCCTCGGTTTAGAGAAACATCCCCCAAACCATCAGTTTAAATCAGGACTTTTGAGTCTTTTCATGTTGTGTTACACTTGAAAATGATAATATTTGTATATGAGTCCCTGAAATAAAGGGAGGAGTTTGCGTATAGCTAGAGGCTATAAAGCGAGAAGCTCTAGTCCCTTGAGGCCTTGCCCATCCCCACAAGGGTCTAGGCAGTCAGTTCTCAGCCCATCTATAATCTGTTGGTTGAACACCAAACACTGCAGCACACTGATTTGAATTACTCTGGTCTCAGTTGTGGCCAGAGCACATATTCTTATGGGCCTGTTAGAATGTGGGGTTTGGGATATGGAAGGAGGGTCAGCTAACCCTCATTTGTATGATTCATTTCAGAAAAATGGATGTCACAGACCCTTCAGCAACTCTATGCTCTGCTCTTAGGAATAATGGCAATATTTTAGGTATGCCCTAGAGAGATGTACTACAAATATGCTAGGGCAGGGTTCTTGCCACTGGTCTCAGATCCCTAGCTTGCACATGAGCCCGTTCCTCCTCCCAGCCTGCAAGAAGGCTCCCACAGATGGGTCCAGGGTATGAACCCATTAGAGCTCACAGTGTTTGCAGGTGGGGACCCGCCTTATTCTTTAAAATTTTTGAAGTTGAGGGGCAGCTGAGTGGCTCAGTTGACTGAGTGTTTGGCTTTGGCTCAGGTCATGATCTCGGGATCCTGGAATCAAGTGCCGAGCTGGGCTCCCTGTTCATAAGGGAGTCTGCTTGTCCTTCTCTCTCTCCTTCTGCCTTTCCCCCAGCTCGTGCTCTCTTTCTCTCTCTCTCTCTCAAATAAATAAAAAAAATCTTAAGAAAATATTTTTCTGGGGACGCCTGGGTGGCTCAGTCGGTTAAGTCTCTGCCTTCTCTTCAGGTCATAATCCTGGGGTCCTGGAATTGAGTCCCGCAATGGGCTCCCTGCTCAGCCAGGAGTCTGCTTCTCCCACAGGTGTCTCCTGCCACCCAGGCGCCCCTGTATGTTGACTTTTTTAAAAGAAACTGATAAACTGTCTTTCAAAAAAGTGGTTGGTTGTACATTTTATATTCCCACTAGTAGTTTATGAGAGTTATAGTTACTCTATATTGTTTCCAACATTGAGTATGGTCAGTCTTTACAATTTTAGCTGTTTTAATAGGTTTATTGTGATATCTCAGTGTGGTTTTGATTTGGGTGTTCTTGATGACTGATGATGTTGAACATTTTTCCGTCTGCTTATTTGCCATTTATTCATTTCATCTTTTCTGGTGAAGTGTCTCTGCACCCCTCCCCCCCTTTTTGGGGCTGTTTAATTTTTATTGAGTTTTGAAAGTTGTTATATATTCTGGATACAAGTCCTTTATCTATGATTTGCATGTATTACCCCTATTCTGTGGTTTGTCTTTTTGTTTTCTTAACAGGGTTTTTTTTAAGAACAGCGTTTTAAATTTTGATGAGGCCTGATTTATCAGTTTAAAAAAAAAAAATGGATCAAGGGTGCCTGGGTGGCTGAGTGGCTTAAGCCTCTCTTCGGGGGACGCCTGGGTGGCTCAGATGGTTAGGCGTCTGCCTTCGGCTCAGGTCATGATCCCAGGGTCCTGGGATCGAGCCCCATATCAGACTCCCAGCTCGGCAGGGAGTTCACTTCTCTCTCTCTCTCACCACTGTCCGCCTTGCTTATGCTCTCTCACTCTCTCTGTCAAATAAATAAATAAAATCTTAAAAAAAAAAAAGCCTCTGCCTTCGGCTCAGGTCATGATCTCAGGGTCCTGGGATGAGCCCTGCGTTGGGCTCTCTGCTCGGTGGGGAGCCTGCTTCCCCCTCTCCCTCTGCCTGCCTCTCTGCCTATTTGTGATCTCTCTCTCTCTGTGTCAAATAAATAAAATCTTTAAAAAAAATGGATCAAATATTTTTTTAAGAATGGGGTGCTGGCTCAGTTGGTAAAGCATGAGACTCTTGATCTCAGGGTTGTGAGTTTGAGCCCCATGTTGCATGGAGAGACTGCTTAAAAATAAAATCCTAGGAAAAAAAATGGGTTATACTTTTGGTATTATATGTAAGAAATTTTTGCTTAACCAAGGTCACAGATTTTTTTTTCTCCATATTTCTTTCTAGCAGTTTTATATTTTCGGGCTTTATATTTGGGTCTATGATCCATTTCAAGTTAAATTTTATATATAGTGTAAGCTAAGGATCCAAGTTCATTTTTTCCAGGTGGATATCCACTTGTTCCAGCATTATATATTGAAAAGACTATTCTTTCTCCAGTGAATTGCCTTCTAACCTTTGTCAGAATATCCATGATCTATATACATGTCAGTCTATTTCTAGATTCTCTGTTCAGTTTCATTAATCTTTTAGTCTGCATTTATATCAGTACCACACTGTCTGGATTACTGCAACTTTATATGAAATCTTGGAAGTCACATAACGTTAGTCCTCCGACTTCATTCACAGTTGCTTTGACTATTCTGGGTTCTTTGTATTTCATATATATATGGATTCAGCTTACCAATTTTTGCAAATAACCTTCTGAGATTTTGATTGAAATTGCCTTGAATTTGTAGATCAATTTACGGGGATTTGACACCTTAATGTTACTGAATTTTCTGATCTGTGGACATGGCATATCTCTCCATTCATTTAGGTCTTCTTTAGTTTCAGCATTGTTATGTAATTTTCACTGTGCAAGTTTTGCATATCCTTTGTCAGATTTATCTTTTAAGTATTTTATAGTTTTTGGTATTATTATAAATGATATTTTTAAAATTTTAATTTCTGATTGTTAATATTAATATTGCTAATATATAGAAATAAGAGTTCTGTATATTGATATGTGTCCTTTAACCATACTGTACTTATTTCTAGTCATTTTTTGTACATCCTAGCAGATTTTCTACATAGATAATCATCTTACCTGCTAATAATGATAGTGTTACTTTTTCCTTCTCAGTCCAGATGTCTTTTATTTCTTTATTTTGCCATATTGCATTGGCTAGAACCTTTACTACAGTGTCAAAAAGACATGGTGATAGTGGACATTGTTGAGTTATTCCTGATTTTGGGGGAAAGTGTTAGGGGAAAGCATTAAGTATGATGTTAGCTGTAGGTTAAAAAAAAAAAGAGGAATATCTTTTTTTTTTTTTAAGATTTATTTATTTATTTTGAGAGAGCAAGCAAGCAAACGTATGGAGGGGGAGGGGCAGATGGAGAGAGAAAGAAAATCTTTTTTTTTCTTTTTTAAAGATTTTATTTATGTATTTGACAGACAGAGATCACACAAGTAGGCAGAGAGGCAGGCAGAGAGGGGAGGGGAGAAGCAGGCTCCCTGCCGAGCAGAGAGCCCGATGCGGGACTCGATCCCAGGACCCTGGGATCATGACCCGAGCCGTAGGCAGTGGCTTAACCCACTGAACCACCCAGGCGTCCCGAGAAAGAGAATCTTGAGCAGACTCCGCACTGAGTATGGAGCCCGACATGGGGCTTAGTCTCGCTTCCCTGAGATCATGACCTCAACCAAAATCAAGAGTTGGATTCTAAACCAACTGAGCCACCCAGGTGCCTCTCAGTGGATATCTTTTATTAGATGGATATTTGTTTCGGTTACTAGTTAGCTTAGAGTTTTTGTCAGAAGTGGATGTTGCTTTTTCTGCCTCTGTTGAGGTAATTATATGGTTATTATATGTAGTTTTTTAATTTGGTGAATGACATTCATTGATTTTTGAGTGTGTGAATCAACTTGCATTCCTGAAATAGACTGTATTTGGTCATGATGTATTATCCTTTTTGTATATTATTGGATTAGATTTACTAAAATTTTGTTTAGAATTTTTGCATCTATGTTCCTAAGGGATATTGAGTCATAGTTTTTTGTTTGTTTCTGTTTTTGTTTTTGGTAATGTCTTGGTCTGATTTGGTATCAGGATGATAATGGTGGCTTCAGAGAATCAGTTGACAAGTGCTTGCTCCTCTTCAGTTTCCTGGAAGAGCTATGTAACTGGTACTATTTCTTCTTTGGGTGTTTGGCAGGATTCATCAGTGAAGCCATCTGGGCCTGGAGTTTTTTGTGGGAAGGTTTCAACTTACAGATTCAGGGGTCCCTGGCTGGCTCACTCAGTAGAGCAAGTGACTCTTTTTTTTTTTAAGATTTTATTTATTTATTTGAGAGAGAGAGACAGAGTGAGACAGCATGAGACGGGAGGTCAGAGGGAGAAGCAGACTCCCCATAGAGCTGGGAGCCCGATGTGGGACTCGATCCCAGGACTCCGGGATCGTGACCTGAGCCAAAGGCAGTTGCTTAACCAACTGAGCCACCCAGGCGCCCGAGCAAGTGACTCTTAATCTCAAGGTTGTGAGTTCAAGCCCCACATTGGGTGTGGAGCCCACTAAAAGAATAAAATTAAAAATAAACTACAGATTTAATTCTTAAAGTAGATATAGGCCTATTCATATCTGTTTCTTCTTGAATGAGCTTTCGCAGTTTCTGTTTTTCAAGGAATCCCTTCATCTAACCTATTGCTAAATTTGTTGGCATTAAATTATTTGAATATTCCTGTGTTAATATCTATAGAATCTGTAGCAATGTCACCTCATTCCTGATACTGTTAATTTGTCTCTTTTCGGGGCACCTGGGTGGCTCAGTGGATTAAAGCCTCTGCCTTCAGCTCAGGTCATGATCCCAGGGTCCTGGGATTGACCCCCACATCCGGCTCTCTGCTCAGCAGGGAGCCTGCTTCCCTTCCTCTCTCTCTGCTTGCCACTCTGCCTACTTGTGATCTCTGTCTGTCAAATAAATAAATAAAATCTTAAAAAAATTTTTTTGTCTTTTTTTCTTTTTGTCCTGACCAGACCTTTAAAAATTGGTTTTACTGATCTGGAAGAACCAATGTTTAGATTTTTAATTTTCTCTGTTTGCTATTTCATTGATTTTACTCTGGCCTTTATTATATCTTTTCTTATATTTCTGGATTTAATTTCCTTGTCTTTTTCTGATTTCTTAAGGTGGAAGCTGAGGTCATTAGTTTGAGACCTTTTTTTTCTAAAATAAGCATTTCGTGCTATAAATCTCCTTTCAAGTAATACTTTAATGACATGCTGATATTTTGTGTTTTTATCTTTATTCAGTTTCAGAATACTTTATTTCTCTTTTGACCCATGAGTTTTATATAGAAGTGTGTTATTTAGTTTTATGATGTTATTAGTGATTATTGTGGTCAGAGGCCATATTTTATATGATTCAAATGATCTTAAATGTATTGAGACTTATTTTATGGCCTACAATGTGGTATATTTTCAAAAAATATTTGACCTATTTTTGTTATTCTCATCTAGAGAAAGCAATTGAACTGCGTCTGGCGAAAATTGACCATACTGCGATTCACCCACATTTACTTGATATGAAGATTGGACAAGGGAAGTATGAGCCAGGCTTTTTCCCTAAGTTGCAGTCTGATGTACTTTCCACCGGGCCAGCCAGCAACAAGTGAGTCAACCCCAGGGATTCCCTGATCCAGCTCCCTAACCACAGATGGTGAGGGTTATCCAGTATCTGGGTCTGAGCTGATAGAAGACTCCTGGAATTTTGTAAAGCAAATACGGAAGAGACCCAGACTGTCAGGCTGTTCTCTTGTTTGAATAAGAATAAATACGGTGACAAAGTATAATTAATTCTTTTCTGTGCTTTGCAAATTGATAGCGCCACATGCCCGAGGCTGCAGAAAAGTCAGGCTACAGATAGACTGCAATCATCTCTCCACTAAATCCCATACCATACCATACCATACCTAGCTAGCATTGTGTCTTCGGTAAGTGGTAGTTGAAATAATTGGAGTCTGAACTGAAAGTAGGTACTTTAGCAGAGTTGCTCTTTTTTAGTTACTTTTGGAGATGAATGTATCAAAGCTCAGACAGAGTTGAATGTGTATAGTTTTGAGTCTGCATATGAAGTTTTTTGGTACATGTTTTAAGAGAACTATGTCTGTGTTCCCTGGGTTTTCTTACCTTGTTTTAAGAGAACTGTGTCTGTGTTCCCTGAGTTTTCTTACCTAGACACTGAGGTCAGAGCTCCTTTTCCTTAAGGTCTCTGAGCTATCTCAGGTGACTTTCTGGTGGTTTTCCCATGGCCGGTGTTGTTGCCTAGATGTTCAGGTTTTCTCCTGTCAGTAATTTGACCGTACTTTCTTAGTGCGATGTTCATAATTTCTCTGCTTGAATTTTGTCAGGTGGACAAAAAGGAATGCCCCTGCCCAGTGGAGGCGGAAAGATAGGCAGAAGCAGCACACAGAACACCTGCGTTTAGATAATGACCAGAGAGAGGTAAGACACATTAAGAGTGACAAAGAGTGATGCTATGACTATTCTACACTTTCCTTCTCTTTCCCATTTCCTTGGCCTCTGGTCTAATTCAAATGTTTTAGCAATGACCTCTCCCCATAAAGAAGAGTTAATACTAGGGTTAGTTCCTGATATCTGATACTAGGCCTTGGTTATGACAAATCCAGGATGTATGATGTTCTGCAAGTGACAGCTGGCTATTAACCATGTAGATCCTCAACCGGAGCCACACCCTGTTTGTAGCCCCATTAGAAATCATGTCCCTGCTTAAGAAGAGAGCCTTTCACTGTCCTTTCAGTACTCAGTCATGAATGATACTCTGAGAAGTGTGATAGGAACCTCAAAAGATAAGAGTCTAAAATTTGGGAGAATTACTTTCTTTTTGTGTGTGTAGTATGGTAGTAAAGAAGTTAACTCTGTTAGAGTGAGAAGGAATAAAAGCTGGGCTTAGGTTAATACTGTGAATCTCTGAAACTCAGGAGTGGGGGGCTTTTCTTCTATTTTTTTGTGTATCTTAATTTAAAACAGATAATCTTGACTTTTTTTCTTAGAGGAGCAAAAGAGAGGAATGTTATCATCAGGTCCCTGGGGATTAGGGATTTCTGAATTGACCTCCTGAGTTTACCAGCTGGGTTTCTTAGCTCTACTGTAACTTGTTGCCAGTGAAGTTTCTAGTTATAAGCCTCAGGATGGAGACCCTGTCTTATTTGCAGAGAAGTTGTGAAAATGGAGCTTCACCTTCAGAAACCCATTTCAGGAACTTCTCTTTGAGAAAAGACCCTGCAATTTACATTTTATACATTTAAAACCTATTAAAGCATATTGTTTTCATATATGTCTGACACCTCAGTGAATGGGAAAACAAATACCATTTTGTCTTTGCTTTTTTTTTTTTTTTTAGTGTTAATCAGAGCAGTGAAAAGAGAATTTATCTATTTATTTTTTATTTAAACATATAATGTAA
This sequence comes from Taxidea taxus jeffersonii, assembly GCA_003697995.1. Lineage (NCBI taxonomy): Eukaryota > Metazoa > Chordata > Mammalia > Carnivora > Mustelidae > Taxidea > Taxidea taxus. Next base: position 19,591 of record ML105375.1, read on the forward strand.
CCCCACCACCCTCTTTGCTGTTTTTTAAAGGAATAAATTAGAATTGCAAGGTATGGTTATGAGTTTTTAACTGCTGATTTATAGAATATGATTGTGGTTAGACATTTTGTGAAGGTGGCATAAGGGATTTTGGGTATTGGTGTTATTTTAGAAGTCTCTCCTGGGTCTTCCGCCTCACCTCCATATTACTTTTTTCAGCAGTGGTTATTGAGCATGTTTCCTTGGTCAGATCACTGTAGTAAGCACTTTGAAATACGAAGATGTCCTCAAGGAATTCCAGTTTGTTAAGGAAACAAACTGATACACAAATAACTTTAGTAGAACAGTCTTTGAAAGGGCCACATGAGAGGCAAGTCAGTGTTTGATCTCTGATGATCAGAGCTCAGTTCCACCTGGGGTAGTATTCAAATGAAGACTGAGGGAGCCATCATCTCTTTAAGCCTTAGAAACCTTTAAGCCTTTACGTTCATTGATGGGATTGTGAGAGACAAAGTTAGGAGCATTCAAGTAGAGGAAATAGAGGGTCAAAGCTTGATAGTTGTTGTGTAATGGAGGCTGTGGACAAAATCATTTGGAGTAAAGAGGCACAGGAGGTAGGTAACAAAATAGGAGGCAGGTAGCAGTAGTTCAGGTGAAGGAATTGAAATGTCTAACCTTGGTGATTGGTAGGAGGGGCAGACTGAGGACCAGAAGATAGAATGGACAGAATTGTACTACTGGAATAAAGTCTAGAGTGAAAATATTGGTTGCAAACTTGCGCTACTGAGGGGATGTCATTGTGCAGTTCACTGAATTGCTGTGTGTATGTTAAAAAAAAGTAGCATATGGAGAATCACCAGGACACTGCAGAAGAACAGAAAATGCAGTTGTTGTCTTAAATGTGCACTCTTATTTTCCAGGCCCTAATTTAGCAAGGCTATGCTTTATGATAGTAAGGGTAGATATTTTTGATATGAGCAGAAGAGTTAAACTCCTTGCAGTGTGGTGGAGAAAATGGGCTTCTCATTAGTACTCTGAAACTTGGTTGGGTTTGTACACCGAGCTATACATGCTGCAGCCATGGTAGCTGTGTGTTAACCGTGTGTTCTTTACCTCTTACATCATTAAAGCAAAAGTAATTATAGTACTCACGGAATGCCTTACATCAGAGAAAACTTATCATATTGTCCTAGTTTTTCTTTTTGTTGCAAGAGTTTCATTTTAAGCTTTCTACCTCCAACTGTAAGCAAAAGGAGGCAATAAAAAAGTGTGGGGTGATAGTAGTGCCCTCTTCAGGCTCTCATTATTACTGGTTACCTGTGATTTGTGTGCATGGATCCAAAGAGCCTTTGATCTTCTTTTTTGCTGTAGAAGTACATCCAGGAAGCCAGGAATATGGGCAGTACCATCCGCCAACCGAAACTGTCCAATCTCTCCCCGTCAGTGATTGCTCAGACCAACTGGAAGTTTGTAGAGGGCCTGCTGAAGGAATGCCGCAACAAGGTGAGGCTTGGTTTCTTGTGTGTTTTTTTTTTTTTTTTGAAGATTTTATTTATTTATTTGACAGAGAGAGAGAGAGCAAGCAAGCACAGGCAGACAGAGTGGCAGGCAGAGGCAGAGGGAGAAGCAGGCTCCCTGCCAAGCAAGGAGCCTGATGTGGGACTCGATCCCAGGACGTTGGGATCATGACCTGAGCCGAAGGCAGCTGCTTAACCAACTGAGCCACCCAGGCGTCCCTGGTTTATGTGTTTATGTGCTCTTGTGTTTATGTGCTCTTTCCCTTGGCAGCTGGGGTGGGTGGAGGGCGGGGGTGGATTACATCTGGGCTCTGAGCACTCTTTCTTGGTTTTAAAAATATTGTTAATATAATGGGAGAGTACTGATTTTAAGATCCTGTTAACTTGAAATTAGGTGTATTTGTTTTAAATAAATATACCATTACTAGAGAGCAAGCACATTTTGCTTGATATTAACTTAATATGTATTTATTAAAACTGAGAGATGGATGTACTTTTCAATTTTAGACACCTTACATTACTTAACATGAAATCCTTGTAGTTGAATTGTCTTCAACAGATTAGTCTTACACACAGGAAAATGTTTATGCCTCTCTGTTTTAATTTGATAGCAATAATATCATTATCTAGACACAAAAATTTATGGGGTGCCAATTATGTGCCAGGCCAAAGTATGTTGTGCAGTTAAAGCTTATTGTTGGGATGTTTTTCTAAATTTTACAGACAGTAATGTTTTTAAGCTTTATTGATGTGTACTTGATATGCAAAAAATTGCATACCTATTTTTTTTTTAAGTAGACTCCACACCTACTCATGATCCTGAGATCAAGACCTGAGGTGAGATCAGGAGTTGGTAGCTTAACTGACTGAGCCACCCAAGCGCCCCTACACACATATTTTAATATGTGTAATATGCAGTTTTTGGCAAGCTGGGCATATGCATACCCCCATGATACTATCACCAGAATTAAGGTGCTAAATATCTGCCGCTTCCAAAAACTTTCTTATGTTATTTTAAGGGTTTTTTTTGCTTTTGTGGTAACTACAATTAACATGAGATCTATTCTCTTAACATATTTTAAAGTGCACAATAATCTATTGTTTATAATAGGTGCTTTGTTTAAAAATAGACACTTAGATCAGTGGACTAGAATAGAGCCCAGAAATAAACCCACGATTATTTGGTCAATTAATCTTTGACAAAGGAGGCAGGAATATGTAATGGGAAAAAGATAGTTTCTTCAACAAATGGTGTTGGGAAAACTGGACAGCTACATGCAAAAGAATGGAAACTAGACCACTTTCTTATACCATACACAAAAATAAACTCAAAGTGGATTAAGGATCTAAATGTGAGACCTGAAACCATAAAAATCCTAGAAGAGAGCACAGGCAGTAATTTCTCTGACATCAGCCATAGCAACATCTTTTCTAGATATGTCTCTTGAGGCAAGGTAAATAAAAGCAAAAATAAACTATCAGGACTACATCAAAATAAGTCTTCTGCACAGCAGAGGAAATTATTAACAAAACTAAAAAAAATGGGAAAAGATATTTTCAAATGACCCATCTAATAAAGGATTAGTATCCAAAATAAATATATAAAGAACTTACACAACTCAACCAGTAAATGGTCAGATGACTTGAACAGACATTTCTCCAAAGAAGACATACGCTGGCCAACAGACACATGAAAAGATGGTCTTTCTCAATGAAATGCAGATCACAACTATAATGAGGTACCACCTCACACCTATCAGAATAGCTAAAATCAAAACCACAAGAAACAACAGGTGTTGACAAGGGTGGTAGAGAAAAAGGATCCTTTGTGCATTGTTAGTGAGAATGCAAACTGGTGCAGCCAGTATGTGGGTTCTTCAAAAAATTAAAAATAGGGTTGTTCTATGTTCCAGCAATTGTACTACTGGGTATTTACTCAAAGAATGCAAAAACACTAATTCAAAAAGATTATAGTAGCATTAGGGGCGCCTGGGTGGCTCAGTGGGTTAAAAAGATTATAGTAGCATTATTTACAATAGCCAATTTATGGAAGCAGCCCAAGTGTCCATTGATTGATATGTATAGGAAGATTACTCAGTCAGAATAAAGAATGAAATCTTGCTATTTGCAACAACATGAATGGATCTAGAGGGTATAATGCTAAGTGAAATAAGTCAGTCAGAGAAAGACAAATATCATGATTTCACTCACGTGTTGAACTTAAAGAAATGAACAAAGAAAAGAGACAAACCAAAAAACAGACTCTTAACTGTAGGAAACAGATGGTTACCAGAAGGGAGATGGGAGGGTGGATGGGTGAAATAGCTGATGGGGATTAAGAGTACACTTATCTTTATGAGCGCTGAGTAATATATGGAACTGTTGAATCACTATATTGTATACCTGAAACTAATATAACACTGTATGTTAATTACACTGGAATTAAAAAAGATAAAATTAATAATAAAAGATGAAATAAATTTTAAAAAATAAAGTGATGGGATGCCTGGGTGGCTCAGTCGGTTAAGTGTCTGCCTTTGTCTCAGGTCATGATCCCAGGGTCCTTGGATCAAGTCCCACATCAGGCTCCTTGCTCATCTGGGAGCCTGCTTCTCCCTCTGCCTGCCACTCCCCCTGCTTATGCTCTCTTTCTCTGACAAACAAATAAAATCTTTTTTTTTTTTTAAAGATTTTATTTATTTATTTGACAGAGATCACAAGTAGGCAGAAAGGCAGGCAGAGAGAGGAAGGGAAGCAGGCTCCCCACCGAGCAGAGAGCCCGATGTGGGGCTCGATTCCAGGACCCTGGGATCATGACCTGAGCCGAAGGCAGAGGCTTTAACCCACCGAGCCACCCAGGCGCCCCAAACAAATAAAATCTTAAAAAAAAAAAAGTGAGACCAATCGGCATGGTTACTGCACAGGTTTAGGCAGAGTAGGCGAAGAGCTGGCTTTAACACTGTGGCTTTGTGATGAGCACTGAGTAATGTATAGAGTTGTTGAGTCACTGTGTTGTACACCTGAAACTAATATAACTTTGTTAACTATATTGGAATTAAAATAAAAATTGTGCTATGATGACTAGCAGACCTCTAAAACTATTCGCCTTACGTACTGAAACTTCATCCCTACAGAGTAACAATACCCTATTTCCCCTCTTTACCCTTCCCTGGTAACCACCATTGTGTTTGCTTCTGTGATTTTGACTCTTTTGGGTACCTCTTACAAATGAAATTGTGCAGTATTTGTCCTTTTGTGACTAGCTTATTTCACTTAGCATAATGTTCTCTTGGTTCATCCATGTTGCTGCAAAAGGCAGGATTTCTTTCTTTTTTAGAGGCTGAATAATATTCTTTTGTATAATAAGATTCTATTGTATATCTGTACCACATTTTGTTTACTCACCTATCTGTTGATGAACACTTGAATTGTTTCCATGTCTTGGCTATCTTGAATAATCAGGCAATGATCATGAGGTACAGATAGCTCCTTGAGATTCTGATTTCAGTTCTTTTGGACATATACTCAGGAGAAGGATTATTGGATCAAAATACAACTGTGTGTGTGTGGTTTTTTTTTAAAGATTTATTTATGAGATAGGGAGAAGAGTGTGCATGTGAGAAGGGGAGGAACAAAAGGGGAATCAGACTCCCTGCTGAGTAGGAAGTGGGGCTTGGACCAGGAGATAATGACCTGAGCCAAAACCAACAGTTGGGTGCTTAACTGACTGAGCCACCCAGGTGTCTCCAAAATATAGCTGTTCTTAATTTTTCATGTTTTAGTTATGAATGTAATTCCTCCCTTCCTCCCTCCCTTCCTTCCTTCCATGTGGTTTTGGAGTGTAGATAAGGGGTTCAGTGGGTGGAGTCTGGAGCCAAAGACCAAGAAAGCATTATTTATTAAGCCATGTTTGGTGCAGAGATCAACAAGAAATCCAGCCAAGACCAAGTTCACTTAACAAGGAGAACAGCGGATTCTTATCTGGACAAAATGACAAGGCGGAAAAACTCACCACAAAAAAAAGAACAGGAGGCAGTACTGAAGGCTAGGGACCTAATCAATACAGACATTGGTAATATGTCAGATCTGGAATTCAGGACAACGATTCTCAAGGTTCTAGCTGGGCTCGAAAAAGGCATGGAAGATATTAGAGAAACCCTGTCAGGAGAAATAAAA
>ML105376.1:0-28844 GCA_003697995.1 Taxidea taxus jeffersonii
TTGCACAAATTATCCTTCTGAAATGTAAATCTGATCCCTTTTCTCCCCATTTGAAAATCCTTTAGTGGCTTTCCCTGGTCTTCAGTATAAAAACTAAGCACTTTATCATGTCTTGCAGGGCCCTTTGTAACCTGATCTTGTTTGGCTTTCCTGCTTCATTTCCTCCACTTCTTCCTCAAATACTAAATCCCAGCTGTACCAAATCACTTAGTTGGAATTTCTCAACCACTCCATGTTGTTTCATAATTCAGTGTACTTATACCTGCAGATCTTGCTGCCTGTAATATCCTCCCAGCTGACTTCTCTCCCCTGTGCTTAACAGATACCCAGTCATTCTTTAAAATTCAGCCCTTGCATCATTTCCTCTGAAAAGTTCCATACTCACCTTTTTTCTTGGTACTTGGTATGCCTGTGTGCATCGTTTTCATAATACCTGTCTTGACTATGTTATACCTGCTTATGATCTTGTCCCTCCAATTGGCCTGTTGGGTCCCCTATTTTCTGTATTTCCATAGTGCTTTGAAAGGAGAAAGATTATGCTTGCTAAATGGATATGATAATTATTTTTTGAGTGATTCCTATGCACAAAGAAGACACTGTACTAGGTACTGTGTTGAATTTTGCAAGTTTTCTTGTCTCTCTTAAAGGCAATTTCTCAGTCTTCTTCATAGCTTCTGTATCCTGTCTGTCCCATAATGTCTGATCTCAGTCTCCTTTCCTTCTACATATACACTCTGAGTCACCCCATCCATTTCCTTAGATTTAATTGCCAACTCCCAAAATCTGTTCTCCCAGTGAAGAACTCTTGCCCAAGCTCCAGATGCTCTCAGGCATCTCAAACTCAGCACAGACAAAAATGAAACTATTTTTCCCTCTGGGACAAAAGAAAAAGATGACTGTAAGAAAAATTCCGAGATCGTATTAAGGAAAAGCAAATAGAAATTAAGTCAGAACAATGGCAGAAAGTTTTCTGTAGTATTTCTAGCTTTTGTATTTTGTATTTCTTCTTGAAGTGAAAAGCAGTAAAACTTCAATGCTATGCTACACAGTAGTGTGTCAAGGTATATGTGAAGTCACGGTGTAAACAAGCTCAGCTTCTTACAGCATTGATTCTGACAGAAAGCTTGTATGTGCATAATTTACAATATTTACCTTGTAAGAATGAAAACCATTTTTTTTTACATTAAACATATATTATGGAACAGAGTGTAAAAATGTCAGGAAAGTTTAAAGTTTTTTCCTCAAAATATAAGCACACAAACCATTTCTATTAAGGCAGCTCAAATTTAACTACCAAATTCATGTTCCAGGGTCAGAGGAGAGCTATAATATGCCCATACATTTAAGGGCATAGAGGAAAAGCCTCTAAGGGTACAGACATTACCCAACAGTGAACAATGGGCAATCAGCTTTTCAGGAAATTCTTTTTCAGATGAAGTGGGAGGAAACCGGGGCAGGGAGGAATTATTGAGCCCAACCAAAATGCAGAGCTGTACAAACTTACTACAACACTGATTCAGTCAACAGACATTTATAGATGCCTGTTTTGTCCCATGTTCTCTATTGTGTGGCACCAGAGTAAATTAGATATGTCCCCCCACCTCCAAAGACTTCACTATTGAGAACTGGGTGCTGAACAGTGTAATTGTGCCATTGCTACAGTGAAGGATGTATAGCATGAAACTGGACCATTGGAAACATGCAGAGCTTCGCTTGGGGGCATTCAGAGAATACTTCACAAAAGGGGCATAATTTCAGTTTTTGGCTAAAACTTGGAAAATGTATAGGTGTCTTCTGCCTGTAGGTTGGTTAGAATATTTTAGGAAATTGGAATATGAAGTGTGTGGGTAATGAATTAGACACATCTATTTTTTATTTTAACATATAATGTATTGTTTTAGGGGTACAGGTCTGTGATTCCTCAGACCTCAGAATGTGTCTTACACATTCACAGCACTCACCCAGCCACCCCATCTGTCCCACCCTACTCCCCTCCAGTAACTCTCAGTTTGTTTCCTGAGATAACACTCTCTTTTGGTTTCTCTCCCTCTCTGGTTTCATCTTGTTTGATTTTTCCCTCTCTTCTCCTATGATCCTCTGTCTTGTTTCTCAAATTCCTCATATCAGTGACATCATATGATATTTGTCTTTTTCTGATTTATTTCGCTTAGCGTAATGCACTCTAGTTCCATTCACGCTGTTGCAAATGGCAGGATTTCATTTTTGATGGCTGCATAATATTCCATTATATATATATATACCCCATATCTTCTTTATTCATTCTTCTGTTGATGGACATCTAGACTCTTTCCGTAGTTTGGCTATTGTGGACATCACTGCTATAAACATTTGGGTGCCATGCCCCTTCGATCACTATATTTGTATCTTTAGGGCAAATACCCAGTAGTGCAATTGCTGGGTTGTAGGGTAGCTCTATTTTCAACTTTTAGATGAATCTCCATACTGTTTTCCAGACTGGCTATACAAGCTTGCATTTCCAGCAACAGTGTAGGAGGGCTCCCCTTTCTCCACACCCTTACCAACACCTTAGACACACATATTCTTTTTTTTTCTCCAAATATTATTTATTTATTTATTTGACAGAGAGACATCAAGAGGAGGGAATACAAGCAGCGGGATTGGGGGAGGGAGAAAAGGGCTTCCAGCCAAGCAGGGAGCCTGATGCGGATCTTGATCCAGGGACCCTGGGATCGTGACCTGAGCTGAAGGCAGATGCTTAATGACTGAGCCACCCAGATGCCCCTTAGACACACACATTCTTTTTTTTTTTTAATTTATTTTTATTTTTTATTTAAGCTTTTTTTTAATAAATTTTTTTTAAAGATTTTTATTTATTTATTTGACAGATAGAGATCACAAGTAGGCAGAGGCAGGCAGAGAGAGGATGAAGCAGGCTCCTCGCCTAGCAGAGAGCCCGATGTGGGGCCCGATCCCAGGACCCTGGGATCATGACCTGAGCCGAAGGCAGAGGCTTCAACGCACTGAGCCACCCTGGCGCCCCTTAAGCTTTTTTATTTAAACATATAATGCAACCCCACCCCCCTCTCCCCCCCCACCCCCCTCAGTTTGTTTTATGACATTAAGAGTGTCTTTTGGTTAGACACACACATTCTTGATAGTCCTTATGAGCATGTAAATCCCTGGAGAGGACGGAGACCATTTCTTTAGTCTTGGTATACTCAGCAGTGTAGCTTAGCACTGTCACTGCGTAGTACCAGGTTTATTGATTTTGTAAAACTCAGCTGGAGAGATGAATATGTCATGGACAACATGTGGCTTACTCTTCCTCACTTAATAAACATATATTGAGCAACTATTATGCACTAGATCCTATGGTAGAAATAGAGTTATCCAGAAGATTGAGTCCTAGTGCCTGGCTTTGGGAGCTCAGCTGAATCGAGTCAGTGAAGCAGACAGGCACTTGTAGGACAGTGTGAGGAATGCTCTGATAGGCATATGCCTGGAGGACTGTAACTGCACACAGAGGGGTACCTGGCCCTGCCTGGAGGGTTATGTGAAGTTTCAAGGTAGCCTCAAAAAAGTGACTTCTGAGGAGAGAACTGAATGGTAAGAGTAGTGTGACATAGGGGGCAAGCTACTAGAGGCAACCTCATGTACAAAGGTGTGATGTATTTAGAGAACAAGTAGTTTCCTATGAAGGGTGACAGCAAATAATGCTGGAAGAGGCTGAGAGGTGGCTGGGCCAGGCCACATAATGTCTTTATGTCATGAGAAAAGTTTGGATTTTATCCAGCAAAGTCAACAGCGAGTCACTCTAATAATGGTTCAGATCAGTGTTTTCCAAAGATCAGATTGTAATCCATTAGTTGTAAAATTAGTGAACTGGGATTAGCATTTTAAAAAAGTACCTAGAAAAGAGTTGGCAGTGTTAGTGTGCATCATATTTGTTAAGGTAAATAATGTTTTGTGATTCTTTTGTTTCAATTACATATATGTGAATAGTGTTCTGATGTATTTTTTGATCTGTGGGTCGTAGTAAAACATTTTTGAGAAACACTAGTCTAAAGGTTCAATGGTACAAATTAATATCTCAGATTACTTTTGATAGCAATTAACAGAAAACCCAGTGCAAGTGAGAATAATCACTAAAGATTATTACTATAGTGTTTCCTCTAGTTGCTGTGATCTGATGTTGTTCTGTATTCTTCATCCTAATTCCAGGTCCTCTTGGCTCTCAGAACAACATACTATCTTACCTTATCCAGGTGAGTAGAGACCAGATATCATTGCTTCAAATTAGTTTAGGCCTGTCTATCTCTCAATCCATTAAGAGCAAGGGGATGGAAATACTAGGACTCCCTTAGACTACTGAATGTTTGGGAACCAGTTGCTGTAGCTGTAGGGAACTGCGATGCAATGTGGCAAATTCAGTGCATTATGGAAATACTGTAGCAGCACCTGGGTTTACAAAGTAATGAATTTAGGTGTGGGGATGGTCAGAGGAGCCACCCAGATGCCAGAAGTCTGTGTACAGGTTAGGTAGGTGAAATGGGGAGAGTTCTTTGGATGGTTGAGTTCTGTGTGAGCAAAAGGTATAAGGGGAGTTGTGTGTAGGTTTACAAAATAAATTCTTCCGTGCTTCCTAAGCATAAAATTAGAGGCAAGTGAAGTAAATGGAGTAGGGAGCAGATGCCGAGTCACCAAGGGGATCATGGTAAGGAACCTGGATTCTTTCCCCATAGGGAAGGAGGATGCACTGGAGATCATCAAGCAGAGAATTAAGACACCAGATTTCTATTTCTTCATCTGCAGTGTGGAGGGAGGCAAGTTAGGAGGCTTTTGCAGTAATCCAGGATAGAGATGTCTTGGATTTCAGGGTAGGGAAAGGTGACTGCAGATTTGAGAAACGTTGTGGAAAGAAAACCAACAAGACTTGCTCATTTGACTGTGGAGTGAGTGTAAGCAAGCAGCGCCTGGCTTTTGCAGCTGTGTCTCCTTTGGATATTGGGCTCATATTGTGTCGCTGGTTGTTGAGGCTGGAGTGAATTTGTTATTTTTTGAAAGAAGTGGACACAGCCATCAATCTTGCTATAAAGAACTGGAGCCTGAGAGAGAACCTTTGAAAGTAGAGTGGGAACTCCATTGTATCTGAGCCCCTCTTGTGGGGGTTTAGAATTTAAAGAGGTGCTTAGATGGGTTTGAGGGCACAGTGCACTAAGGTGAAAAGTAACCATTTATAGGTCAGATTAGCAAATGGATACATTGTTATTTATTTCCCTTGTGCTATCCCTGAGCCTCTAATAAACATTCTAGGATTTATGTACTCTTTTATGGGCCAAAATATTAAAGATGCAGTGTCTCATGAGGCCATTGTGGCAGCAGAAATGTTGCTTTAGATTGTGAGTTCCTTGATGGCAAAGGTTGTTTCTTCTCATCTCTAGATCCTTAGTATCTAGCCTAAGGCCTGACATAATGCCAAAAACTTGATAAAAATTGTATCCCTAGTGACTAAAATGATGCTAGATACTAGCAGATGCTTGTTAAACATTTAAGGAACTGTTGAAAGCCCCAAAGGGAGGTCTGTTTCTGGGGACTAAGAGGAAAAGCTGTGAGTCAAGCCATAACCCACCTATGGTAATACTTAACAGATGTAGTTTTAATTTTAAAGAAAGTACTTTCTCTAGGAATTAGGAATGACTCCCAAGATATCTAGCTGAGGTGAATGTTCATGCCAAGACGACAGGAAGGAGGTGAATCTTAGGGAAGCATTCAGAATTGTAGGTTTACTGAACAAATGCTTTGAGTGTCTACTATATGTCACTCAAAATATGTCAGAAAGAGCTTTCTGGCAATAGCATGGAGGACAAATTAGAGGGAAGAGATGGGAGAATCCTGTTGGGAGCAGATGAATCTTAAGACTTAAGCAGCTGCAGTGAAATAGAACAGAATAGCTCTGTCCCTGAAGCCAGTATCTACCTGTTACACCAGTGACCCCTTCCACCTTCACACTTACTTTCTGACAATGGTTGGGTTTAGCAGGCCAAATATACTCTGAAGGTCCAGCCTAAGATAAAAATCGCTCTTCACTGTACTGGAGATACGGGAACTGTCAAGCCTTTCTGTCAAGTGTTCAGGCAGGGATGATAGTTCCAAGTTTTCCATGACTACTACCCTAATCAAACCTCTGAGTCTGAGGAATGGGCAGCCTGGCTGGGCTAAGTCTGGCTTCACAATAATTAGTGGATATCAAGGAGCTTCCTACTTTCTCATATGCTCTGGCCATTCTGAAGCCGGATTTCCCTTTTCCGAGTTCCCAGAGAAGCCCAGTTTGACAACAATAAAAACTCCCAGGAAATTCCCAGCACATTTAACTTCCTAACCCTCCTCCCACCTTAACCCTCTCTTTATTCCCCAACCCCCAACTCCTACTCCAAAAGGAAGGAGCTTATCCTTTACTGAATGCTTCCACCCCTTTGGCCAGAAAGGTGGTACATTTGAGTCCTCAGATCCTCTCCTCTGAGGCCTATCTGGGGCTGAGGGGAGCACATGAGGGTAATATGTGATCTTGTCTAGAAACAGAGGAATAGCTGTAGTGTTCCTTGAAGTTTCCTAAGGTACCAGATTATTATGGAAGATTCAGTTCTAGATGTTCACTCTCTTAGCCTGTTAGGAAGTAATCTTTCTCTAAGAGATCCCAGGGGCTCAGTCTCTATGCTAGATGTCAAAACTCAATCACCTTTGGAGGCCAGTTTGGAATTATAGGATATAAGCCCCATAAAAACTGGCATTAAGAAAAACAAAACTGCTGGTGCTCCTGGGTGGCAGATACTCACTTTCCCAGCAGGCTCTGCGGTGGAGTTTCCCATCGCCCTAGAGGCCACAAGAGGCCACTGGCCACTGGCCACTGGCCCTGGAGGCCACTGGCCTGGGGTGGCTCAGTCGGTTAAGCCTCTGCCTTCAGCTCAGGTCATGATCCCAGGGTTCTGGGATGGAGTCCCACGTTGGGCTCTCTGCTCAGCAGGGAGCCTGCTTCCCCACCCCAGCCCGCCGCCGCCTCCTTCTCTGTTTACTTGTGATCTCTGTCAATTAAATAAATAAAGTCTTAAAACAAAACAAAACACAAAACTGCTAACCTAACAAACTCAGAATAAGAGCCAGAAACATTAGCAGTGAATTTACTGACTTACAGAGACTGAGCATTTGGATAGTTCTCATTCTCCAGAAATCCCAAGGGCAGAAAAAAAACCCCAAATACATTCATATATTCATATAAGGAATTTTATCTGCTGCAAAGAGATGATTATCTGGCTCCTCAGAAGCTTCTTGTCTCCATTAAGACTGTCCATTAACAACTCTAGCTCCAGTTCTTCTTAGAGATTAAAAGAGCTCCAAAGGCCTGTGATCATGGGCATTGAGGAGCGTGCCACACAACCTCTGGTCCCAGTTAAATCCCTGGTGTTTGAGCTGTGTGGGAGCCGTGGATGCTTGCTTTCTGGTCCTGCTGCAACCCTTGAAGCAGCTGGTTTAGAAGTGTAAGGTTGCTGTCTCTGCGAGGCAGGGGTAGGGGTGGGAGGCAGTTCCCCTTATACTCGATCACTGCCATCTTGGCCCGATCCTGCTCACTGCTATTTGGGATCTGCAGCATTCTCGTGTAGCCCCCATTCTGGCCTTGGTAACGAGGGGCCAGTACTTGAAACAGCTTTGGGATCAAGTCTTTCTCCTAGAGGGGAAGAGTTATCCAGGAAAGAGCAGAGTCAGGCACCACTGTGGAGACACATTTAACTTTCAGCACTTCCAAAAGTAGGGTCCAAACACATTCACACAAAACTCTCCCACCTCCTAACGTGGTAGAGAGTCAGAGTTACACAGTGGGGTTACAGGCTGTGTAGGCTGATTCACGTAACATTCAACTAACTTAAGATACACGTTTCTAATTTTAGTTCACGATATTTGTCCACAAGTGAGTGTCTTAGCTTAATTCTGCCCAGTTTCCCCTTCCTTTAACAAGCCCCTCCCCAACAGGGAGCAAAGGATCAGATTTGGGAGGGAGATAGGATGCACTCACCGTAAGCCAGAAGTCTGCCATGCGCATGGCTTGTTCGTTGGTGTCTCCCAGCTTCCCATAGTCGATGAGCTGAGGGGACAGAATATCACTGATCCAACCCGAGCAAGAAAGGAGGGGCCAATCTTGCTTCTCTAACGCGGGACCGCAACCCATTCATTCCACTAGCAAAGCATCCCTCTAATTCCAAAGACTCCTAACTCCGCAGCTCTAACATGTCGTCCATTTGAGAGGCCGGAGGAGAGGGGTCAACTCAGGGTGCTAGGGGATTCAGACCTGGGACAGGGACTGCAAGGGCTATCCCACTCCTTCCCCAGGCCCAGCCGCCTCTCAGGCCAGAAGCCTTGCGGTGGACAGAAAGGTCCTGCCCCCAACTCACTCGCCTTGCATGGCCCCGCCCCTCACCTTCTCGGCGTAGCCCCTCATTTCGTCCACGCGCGCCCATGACGCCTCGATGCGTTCGTGTCGCACCAAGCCTGTAAGCAAGTTCCGCAACAGGTGGATGCGGGACTCCGGACCAAGGCCCAGACGACGGAATACGCGGCCATGGGAGATGGCGGCTGCAACTGACAGCCGCATATTTCCTAGCTTCTCTCCACCCCTGCGAGGCCGGAACTGGAAACGCGAAGGGAGTCGCCGAGAAGACGGCTTTGGGAGGACGCATGCGCCGTACCTAGGTGCGTGGTGGACGTGTTTGCGCATGAGTATCAGAGCCTGCCTCGCTGGCAACCTGGGGGAGGGCGGAGAAGTGCTGGTTTCTTCCAGGGGAGGCGAGCGGGGCGGTTCTCTGGCACTCCTAGTCGGACCGGGGAGCCAGGCGCCCCCTAGTGTGGGACGAAGCAGCCGTCGAGTTTCTTTTGGGCTGCGTCAGTCTTCTTGTGGACTCTAGGGCGACGGGGCTCCCTCTTCTGGGAGAGTGAGTAACTGAGGGGAAGGGCCTCCTGGAGGGGTCAGGTCGCTGTAGCCTTTGGCCCAGCCAGGTCCGAGCCGTGGCGAGTCCGCATGTTTGACACCCTGAGTGTGTCTTTTTGTCACAAGATTATTTTCCGTAATAATGGGGAAATGAATAACACTGATGCCCGGAAAAGAAGCGCAGTTAACCGAACATTTTCTTTTGTTAAAGTACATAGAGTATCCATCCCAGTTAGAAAGTGCAGCAGTCAAAGGAAAAGTAATGGCTTAATGCTTTTTAATTATGTCCCTTGTACTTTTTGAAAAGGTGAGAAACATACCTATGCATTTGTGTTAATATTCAGTAGCGTTCTAGTTTCTGTTTTTGAGTCTTAATGCCTGCAAATTTGCAATCACTGTCAAAATTACTCCTTGTTGTGGATTGAATTGTGTCTTGCCCTGATCCAACCCAAAGATATGTTAAGCCCAAACCCCTCCCAACCTCCACAGCACTCCCGTCAGATCATGACCTTATTTGGAAATAGAGTTATTGCAGTTGCAATTAATTATTAAGATGAGGTCATACTGGAGTAAAGTGGGCATCTAATCCAAATGACTGGTGTCCTCAAAAAAACCAAAAAAACAAAAAAACACAAGTGGAGAGACACACACATAGAGTGAAGACAACCGTGTGAAGACTAGAGACATACAGGGAGAATGCCACGTAACCAAGAAGTCAGAGATCCCAGTTAGGCAGTTGGGAGCCAACGATCGCCAAGGATTTCTGGAAAACACCTGAAACTAAGGGAAAGACATGGAACAAAATTTTCCCTAGATCCTTGAAAGAATTCATGGCCCAGCTGTCACATTGATTTTGGACTTCCATCCTTCAGGACTATGAGAGAATAAATTGTAGACCAGTGTATTAGTCTCCTAGGGCTTTAGGAGACTAACAACACATTCATGTTCAGTAGATAGCAAGCACACTTAGATTTGTCAATCTGTCCTTGCTCATAGGTGACCAGAGAACACTTTTGTTAATTTTAATTTTAAGAAGTTTGTTTTGTCTGAAGTAGTTAGGAAAAGTCTTAAACATATGGATATGTTGGCATAGATGTATACAAATCTTGTTTCACAATAAATTCCAGAAATTGCAATATTGTCTGTGTCTTATTTATTTGGGGTCAATTCTTACAGCTTTCAGGATTTCTGCAATTGAAAATTCATCATAAATCCCTAATGGTAAAATCTTGGGAAGATTTTCTTCTGCATAAGTCAAGAGAAGATGAACTGACACTGACATCATTTGATGCATTGCTTTAGAAGAAATGTCCACTTTGTAAAAACGTACAGCACCAAACATTGTCCTTTATTATTTTTGTCCATGAAAGCCATCATACCTTGTCTCTTCTGGCAGTCTTTAACTTTGATTCTTTTTTTCTGTCAATTTCTTTACATTTTGTTGTTGCATAGTTAATAGCTTTCTCCAGTTTCAGTGAGCTAGTATTCATGGAACAATTTTAAACCTTGGTGTTTTACTATGTGTTGTTCAAGACTTATTCTAGTGCTTGCAGATATTTTTGTGTCTGGGCTCATCTGATACATTACCTTAACTAAAAAAATAATTTGGGGGGCATCTGGGTGGCTCAGTTCGTTAAAGCCTCTGCCTTTGGCTCAGGTCATGATCCCAGGATCCTGGGATGGAGCCCCACATCAGGCTCTCTGCTCAGCAGGGAGCCTGCTTCCTCCTCTCTCTGCCTGCTTCTTTGCCTACTTGTGATCTCTGTCTGTCAAATAAATAAATAAATAAATAAATCTTTAAAAAATAATTTGGAAAAGAAAAATCTTGTGCAACTAAAATTGTTTATTTTAAATTTACTGTTTTAAAAGTAGGGCTATGTTCTGCTAGAAGGGTTAGAGTCTAAAATGCACCAGAAGTGAATTTGGAAGGTCATAAATTCTTTTTTTTTCTTTTAAGATTTTATTTATTTATTTGACAGACAGAGATCACAAGTGGGCAGAGAGGCAGAGAGAGAGGAGGAAGCAGGCTATCCGCAGAGCGGAGAGCCCGATATGGGGCTCGATCCCACCCCAAGCTGAAGGCAGCGGCTTTAACCCACTGAGCCACTCATGCGCCCCTGGAAGGTCATAAATTCTTATGAATTTACTGTGAAAAGTAACTATGTGGTCAAATTTGACTGTGTCACTGATAGTTCCTCAAATTAACTCTTCATGTAGAATAAAATATTTGTTAGTGAGTTAGTTTAAAAAGTGATAATTTGAAGCTCATGTAGAATAAAATATTTGTTAGTGAGTTAGTTTAAAAAGTGATAATTTGAAGCTCACGTAGATATTATTATAACTCAGGAGTAAGCATAACAACTAGAATTTAGACCCAAAAAAGATTTTTATGTGAGGGTTATTGTATCACTAACACTGTTTAGCATTGTTGTGTAAAGTGATAAAAATCAGATTGACTTTTGGTTAGTTTTATTACTTAAAAAAAGATTTTATTTATTTGAGAAAGAGTGTATATGGGGGGGGAGGGGCAGAAGGAGAAGGGGAGAAGCAAACTCCCTGCTGAGCAGGGAAATAGACCTGGGGCTGGATCCCAGGGGTCCTGGGGTCAAGATCTAAGCCGAAGGCAGACACTTAACCAACTGAACCAACCTGGGTGCCCCTAGTTTTATTACTATTTTAAAAGCTTTTACAGATAGTTCACCTCCTTATGCTTGCAGAAGGGCAGATTGCTCCTTCCTTCTCACCAGATACCACATGGCTCTGAGTGTCCAGTTGAGTCTCCAAAGAAAGTACTCAGATGAATCTGAGTATTCTGTGTGAGTCAGGACTTGGAGTAACTGTTGAGAGTCCAAGTTGAGCCCCTGCGGTGGTGTTGGTAGTGACTGTAGCTAGACTGGCAGAGGTGAGGAAAGTGGTCCCAAGCAGTGTTCTGCAGGAGCTGAAGAAGAAAGACCCCAGTGGGTGCCTGGGTGACTCATTGGGTTAAGCCTCTGCCTTCGGCTCAGGTCATGATCTTGAGGTCCTGGGATCAAGCCCTGCATTAGGCTCTCTGCTCAGTGGGGAGCCTGCTTTTCCACCCCCCGCACCTGCCTGTGATCTCTGTCTGTTAAAAAAAAAAAACAATAAACAGTAAAAAATGTAAACAATAAAAAACAACAACAACAAAAAGACCCCAGTGTACAGAAAATTGTTATACATGAAATTTCATAGCTTCTGCTGGAAGAAGGGGGTTGGACTTGGCCTGCACTACTGCAGAGAACCCCAGTGTGATGTTGTGATATAATGTGTGGGTGTATGTGTGTGTGTGTACAGTCTTTGTCCAGGTTCCTGTCACAGAGGGAACATTTCCTGAGTGATGGGAATGAGAGTGTCTTTTCATAAAAGCCCCTTTCAACCATACCTGAATTAGCTAATGAGGTGACTCTTCAGGAAGGGAGGAATTAGCTAATGAGGTGACTCTTCAGGAGGAAGGGGTGCTGGTTAGCAGAGGAACTAACAATGTGATTGGAGTGATTAGAGAGTTGGTGCTTTCCCTTCCTCTGGGGAGGTTGGAGATTGACCTAATCACCAGTGTCCAATGATTTAGTCAATTGTGTCTGCATAAGATTCCTAAACAATGGGGTTTGAGGACCTTCTGGGTTGGTGAGCACACTGAAGTGTCTGGAGGTTTAGCATGCCCAAAGAGGGCATGGGAGCTCTGCCCATCCCCCATATACCTTGCTCTATGCATCTCTTCCATTTGGCTGTTCCTGAGTTGTACCTTTTTATAAACCAGTAATAGTAAGTAAAAGTGCTTTCCTGCCATTCTAGCAAATTATTAAATTTGAGGAGGTGATTATGGGAAACCCCATTTTGTAGGTGACAACCTGGGACTTGCAATTGGCACTTGAAGTGGGAGACTGAGCCCTTAACCTGTGGGGTCTGTGCTAACTCCAGGTAGTTAGTATCAGAATTGGCTTGTAGGACCCCCAGTTGGCATCTTTAAAACATTAGAGAGTTGCCTGTTGTGGGAAACCCACATATTTGGTGTCAGAAGTGTTTTAAGTAGAGAAATAATCTCTTTCCTATACTCTGAATGACTGCATCCTATTCTTTTGAAGCTTCTGGGAAGCAATGTCCTCGGAGCCAGTACAGGGAGTTCAGCAAGGGATGTGGTAATGATGGTGGAAAACCATTTTCAGTTAGACCCTAAGCCAGCTTGTGGTTCTGTCTGTAGAATCCTGAATGTCTATAAGTATCATACATCCTGGTTCTTGATAAGTGTTTTGCTTTCAGGTCAGAGTCTTAAAACCTCTTTGGGTCCAATGTTCTGGGAAGGATTAGACAAAGATAGAGCCCATGTCTGGTATTAGATAGGATTGTGATTATATTAGAATCAGTTAAAATGAGTTTCCCACAATTAGAATCATTGGGATGTTGAGGATAAGTCAAACACACCCCAAATGGAAACAAGACACCTTGTAAGCAGTTGAATTTAGGATAATAAGTTACTGATGTATAAGCATCTAAAATCGAGGTGGTCTAGGGCTGTAGAGAGACATGGAGTTTGGACAGAAATCAGCATAACCATCTGTGGTGATGTTTCCCTTTGGAAATGATGACTAGCTGTTTCCACTTGGCTTACTCTCTTCATTTGGTGTTCTTTCCCCTCCCAGCTTCATTTCCTTGTATTATTAGTGAGATGAACTGCCTGCTGCTGGGATTATAAGGTTCTTCAAGGTCAGGGAAGGATTCTGACTCAGGCATCTCCTCTCCCACTCCTACTCTTCCACCTCTAGTGCTGTGCTTTTTTTTTTTTTTTAAGTCTTTTTAATACAAGTTTAAAAAAGAGAATTTGATTTTGATTTTTTTGTCTGTGTCCCTGGATGATCTTACCTTTACTTGGAACAGTTATTTATGCCTCCCTGTGTCTTTCACTTGATAGGTACTTATTGAGGATTTACTCTGTGGCTAGGTACATTGCTTGTGTTAAAAAACAAAATTCAGTTGAGTAAATTTGAAGATCCAATTGGCTTTATTCAATAATTCATGAATATAGCAGGATCCCATCCAGCAAAAAGAAAGGAGCACTGAGGAGTTGTATAAGGTGGAAGGTTTTTATAGGCAGAAGGAGGGTGAGACAAGTTAAAGAAATGGATTATTTCAGGCAAGAAGATCAGTGTCAGATATACAGACTGGGACAGAGAAGGATGGAAAGTATGTCTTGGGAGGCAAACAGAAAATATCCAACAAAAGCAGTGAAAAAAAATCACACCCAGTTCCTGCATTCATAGCATTTATATTCTAGGAAAGCTATTTTTAAAAGGAGTTATATATACCTTTTGGGGTACAAATTGACTCTGCAGGAGATACATATGTATGGATAATTTTCTTAAAATATTTTATTTATTTGTTTGAGAGGGAGAGAACAAGTAGGGGAGAGTGGCAGGAGAGGGAGAAGCAGGCTTCCCATCAGGAAGGGAGCCCAACATGGGGCTTGATCCCAGGACCCCGAGATCATGACCTGAGCTGAAGGCAGATGTTAACCTAACCAACTGAGCCAACCAGGTGCCCCCTGGTATGGATAATTTTAAGGTAATTTTTACCAGGTCTTAAACCTCCATATGTCTCTTCTAAAATTGACTTGCCTAGGAATATGTTTGTAGTAGAAATAGCATTTTGGTTCTTTTTTCCCACCTCGCTTTTCATGTCAACCATCTCTCATTTTTAAAAAATAAAGTCATTCTTTTTGCCCATCTTGAATCTTATTATGATACACTGTTCCCTGAGTTAAAAGTCTATTTATCTAATCTGACTTAGAATTAGAATATTCAAGATTTTTAAAAAGCATGCTGGGGGGGTGCCTGGGTGGCTCAGTCGTTTAAATGTTGGATCTTGATTTCAGCTCAGGTCATGATCTTAGGGTCCTAAGATGAAGCCCCGCATTGGGCTCTGTTCTCTGTACTGAGTGTGGAGCCTTCTTGATTCTCTCCTGTCCTCTCCATCTGCCCCTCCCCCTGCTTGTGCATGTACACCTGCACTCGCACTCTCTCTCTCACACACACACAAACACACACACACACAATCATGCTAGGAAATAACTTTCTACAAAATGTGTTCTGTGTTTTCATTAATTTCAGTAATGAAAAAAAAAACTTTATTCACTTGTGTCTTTATACTCACGAGTATAAAGATACTCGTGAGTATCTTTATTCACTCGTGTCTCAGTTGTGAAGGTGTTCAGGACAGTCACCCTCCTCCCCCATGTGGCACTTTGGCATGTGGGTTATTTTCAGCTGAAGACACTTGAGACCCCATGGGCTCAAGAGAAAGTTTTGTCCCTCCCTTAGTCATGCAGAAAAATCTAAATTGGAGGTCTTTCCCAGAATAAGAATTATTAACAGAGATACCTTTTATCTGAGTTACCTATCTGTATGGTAAGGCAAGCATCTCATTACTAAACATCTGTCCTTTTTATTTTACTTTTTATTTTATTTTAATTCCAGTATAGTTAACATACAGTGTTATATTAGGTTCAGATATGCACTATAGTGATTCAGTGATTCCATCTGCTGAAAAATCTGCTGATAGCCTAATGGGATTTTCCTTAAATGTAACTATCTTTTGTCTTTCTGCTTTTAAATTTTTTTCTTTTTCGCTACATTTTGTCATTTTAATTACAATATGTCTTGGTGTGGATCTGCTTTTGTTGATTTTGTTGGAGATTCTCTGTGCCTCCTGGATCTGGATATGTGTTTGCTTTCTCAGATTAGGAAAGCTTTCAGCTATTATCTCTTCAAATAAATTTTCTGCCCCCCTTTCTCTGTCTTCTCCTGGGACTCCTATAATAGGAATGTTATTTTATTTGATGGAGTCACTGAGTTCCCTAAGTCTATTCTCATTTTGTATAATTCTTTTTTCTCTCTTTTGTTCAGCTTGATTACTATCCATTACTTTGTCTTCTAGGTCATTAATTTGCTCCTCTGCTTCCGGCCTGCTGTTCATTCCATCAAGCATGTTTCTCATTTCATTTATCAAGCCTTTTATCTCTGCTGTGTTATCCTGTATCTCTGTGTTGATGGTCTCACTGATGTCCTCCACGCTTGCCTCAAATCCAGTGAATATCCTTATGATCATTGCTTTAAATTCTCCATTAGGCGTTACTTATATCTGTTTCACTTAGATCTCTGGCTGTGGCCTTATCCTGTTCTTTCATTTGGGACAAATTCCTCTGTCTTCTCATTTTGTCTAGGTCTCTGTGCCTATTTATGTGTGTAGAAAAGTCAGCTACCTCTCCTGTTCTTGAGGGTAATGGCTTTGTGAAGAAGTCCTATAGTACCCTGCAGTATAGTGTCTCCTGTTCCCCAAGGCCTGGTGCTTCCAGGAGTGTTCCCAAGTGTGTGCCCTGTGTGCTCTGCTGTTGTGTTCTGGATGCTCTATCCTGTAGGCCAGTCATCTTCAGAGGTTCTCCTTCCCTTCTGGGGCAGTGTTTGGTCCCTGGCCTGAATATGATGAGTTTTAACTAGATGTGCTCTTGTCTGCTTGTGAAATGAGACCTATCACTCGTGCTGCCACGGGAACCAAGGTCTCATAAAACTCCCATGTTGGG
Source organism: Taxidea taxus jeffersonii (assembly GCA_003697995.1). NCBI lineage: Eukaryota > Metazoa > Chordata > Mammalia > Carnivora > Mustelidae > Taxidea > Taxidea taxus. The sequence continues at coordinate 16,545 of ML105376.1, forward strand.
AAAAGAGGTGTTGGCAGGGGTTGGGCCCGTCCTATGGGGGAGTCCCCTCCCTCCACTGGTACCAAGGCAAGCATCCTGGGAGGGACAGTTCCACTAGAATGCAAGGGGTCAGGGCCTGATGTAAGCAAGTTAGGTGCTGTGCTGGTTTCTGCTGGTGACCCTGTGCTTATGCTGAAGGCTGAGGGGGTGGGGAAGGGAAGCTGCCAGTTCCTTTGTACCTGGAGGGTCCTCTCTGTTAACACTGCCTCTCTGGGAAGGGTTTGGAGATAAGCAAATAATCACCCCACTCTGTGCCCTAGGCTCTCTTTAGATTGTTGTTTCCAGGCTGAAAGTCTGTAGACTGTTTGCCTGTGTTCTCTCTAAGAGCAGTCCCAGTGCCTTTGGGCTCTCCCAAGCCAAGTGCGGTGACCTTTACAACTTTAGGCTTTAGGGACACCTGGGTGTCTCAGTTGGCTGGACTTCTGCTTTCAGCTCAGGTCATGATCCTGGGGTCCTGGGAACCATCCCCCGCATCAGGCTCCTTGCTCGGTGGAGAACTTGCTTCTCCCTCTGCTCACCACTTCACCTGTTTGTGTGTGTTCATGTGTGCACTCTCTCTCTCCCTGACAAATGAATAAAATTAAAAAAAATAAATACATAAACAACTTCAGGCTTTAAGACACTGGTTGCCAGAAGTCACAAAATTCAGCCCCTCTTACTTTCCTAGCCAGTTGCTATGGGAATTCATTTTCCAAGTGCATTCCCATATGTTAGTCTGTATTTTGCTCATCTCTGTGGCCCTGGCTCTCTCCCCACTGCAGCAAACACTATCTGTTTTTCTCCCAAACCATGTCTCCACACTTCCTACCTTCTTCAGTGTTTTCTCTTATCTACCTTTGGTTATGGAGTTTGTTCTGCCAGTCTTCAGGTCGATTTCTGGGGCATTTAGGATTTGATAGAATCTAAGTGCCTCCTACTCTGCTGCCATCATCCCAACTGCCCATCTGCTCTTCTTATCACCCTGTGAAATGCATTCCTTTCCTCTGAAATCCCAGATCCCCACCCTTTTCTCCTTAGTTCAGAATTTCAGAATGATATATGTGTATATATCATTCTGAACTATATATATATACTATATAGTATATACTATATAGAACTATATATATACTATATAGTATATACTATATAGTATATAGTATAGTATATACTATATAGTGTGTATATATAGATATATATAGTATGTATGTACATACTATATACAGTATATATACATGTATATATATATATATATATATTGTGTGTGTGTGTGTGTGTGTATACATCTCATTTTGCTTGACTGTCTTTGGAATTTCCATGTCTGTGTCGATTCCTTGTATATACCCTATTAAATTTGATTTTCTCCTGTTAATATGTCTCATGTTATTTGATTCTTAGTGCAGCTAGAAGAACCTTTGAGGGGACAGGGATTCTTGCTCCCTGAAAGTTGCATATTTCATATAATTTCAGGAATTAGGAGATGAAAATTATTTATTTCTGATAGTTTAATGTTGCATCCAAAAGGAAAAGCAATATATATTGAAGGTAAGTTAATCAGGAACATTTATTCAGACTCATGGAAGAAATGTCTTAATTGGCTCTTTATTTTTCTTAACGTTTTATTTGAGAGAGAGAGAGAGCACGTTCATGCATGGGTGGAGGGGAAGGGGCAGAGGGAGAGGAACTTAAGCAGACTCCATGCTGATGTGGGGCTCGTTGTCATAACCCTGAGATCACAGTCTGAGTGGAAACCAAGAGTCAGAGGCTCAACCAACTCTGCCACCCAGGTGCCCCTTATTTGGTTTTAAAACAAACAAACAAACAGCTTTATTGAGGTAAAATTTGCATACAACAAATTTCCTTCATTGGCTTTTGACTAAAGTTTGGGTACTGTTAGTGCATATCATTTTTGTACTGGCTAACATTTTTAAAATTACCATATAATATATTATTTGCCTCAGGGGTTCAGGTCTGTGAATCATCAGGCTTACACATTTCACAGCACTTACCATAGCACATATTCTCCCCAATGTCTATAACCCAGCCACCCTATCCCTACCCCCATCCACCCCCAGCAACCCTCAGTTTGTTTTGTGAGATTAAGAGTCTATTATGCTTTGTCTCCCTCCCAATCTCTTCTTGTTTCATTTTTTACCTCCCTAACTCCCACGACCCCCTGCCCTGCCTCTTAAATTCCTCATATCAGAGATATCATATGATAGTTATCTTTCTCTAATTGGCTTATTTTGCTTAGCATAATACCCTCTAGTTCTATCCACGTCGTTGCAAATGGCAAGATTTCATTTCTTTTGATGGCTGCATAGTATTCCATTATATATACCACACCTTTTTTATCTATTCATATGTTGATGGACATCTAGGTTCTTTCCATAGTTTGGCTATTGTGGACATTGCCCCTACTAACATTCGAGTGCACATGCCCCTTCGGATCACTACATTTGTATCTTTGGGGTAAATAAACAATAGTGCAATTGCTGGGTCGTAGGGTAGCTCTATTTTCAACTTTTCGAGGAGCCTCCATACTGTTTTCCAGAGTGGCTGCACCAACTTGCATTCCAACCAACAGTATAGGAGGGTTCCCCTCTCTTCGCATGCTCACCAACATCTGTCATTTCCTGACTTCTTAATTTTAGCCATTCTGACTGGTGTGAGTTGGTATCCCACTGTGGTTTTGATTTATATTTTCCTGATGCCAGGTGATGGTGAGAAGTTTTTCATGTGTCTGTTGGCCATCTGGATGTCTTCTTTGCATAAATGTCTGCTCATGTCCTCTGCCCATTTCTTGATTGGATTGTTTTTTCTTTGGGTGTTGAGTTCAATCATTTCTTTATAGATTTTGGATACTAGTCATTTATCTGATATGTCATTTGCAGATATCTTCTCCCATTCTATCAGTTGTCTTTTGGTTTTGTTGACTGTTTCCTTTGCTGTGAAAAAGCTTTTGATCTCGATGAAGTCTCAGTAGTTTATTTTTGCCCTTGCTTCACTTGCCTTTGGCAATATGTCTAGGAAGAAGTTGCTGCCGCTGAGGTTGAAGACGTTGCTGCCTGTGTTCTCCTCAAGGATTTTGATGGATTCTGTCTCACATTGAGGTCTTTGATCCATTTTGAGTCTATTTTTGTGTGAGGTGTAAGGAAATGGTCTAGTTTCATTCTTCTGCATGTGGCTGTCCAATTTTCCCAACACCATTTGTTGAAGAGACTGTGTTTTTTCCACCAGACATTCTTTCCTGCTTTGTCAAAGATTAGTTGACCGTAGAGTTGAGAGTACATTTCTGGGCTCTCTATTCTGTTCCATTGATCTATGTGTCTGTTTCTGTGCCAGTACCGTACTGTCTTGATGATGACAGCTTTGTAATAAAGCTTGAAGTCTGAAATTGTGATTCCACCAACTTTGGTTTTCTTTTGGTTTTCTTTTTCAACATTCCTCTGGCTATTTGGGGTCTTTTCTTGTTCCATATAAATTTTAGGATTATTTGTTCCATTTCTTTGAAAAAATTGATCATATTTCAATAGGGATTGCATTAAATGTGTAGATTGCTTTAGGTAGCATAGACATTTTCACAATATTTGTTCTTCTGATCCATGAGCATGGAACATTTTTCCATTTCTTAGTGTCTTCCTCAATTTCTTTCATGAGTACTTTATAGTTTTCTGAGTACAGATTCTTTGCCTCTTTGGTTAGGTTTATTCCTAGGTATCTTATGGTTTTGGGTACAATTGTAAATGCAATTGACTTCTTAATTTCTCTTTCTTCTGTCTTGTTGTTGGTATATAGAAATGCAACTGATTTCTGTGCATTGATTTTATATCCTAACACTTTACTGAATTCCTATATGAGTTCTATTAATTTTGGAATGGAGTCATTTGAGTTTTCCACATAAAGTATCATATCTTCTGCTAAGAGTGAGAGTTTGACTTCTTTGCCGATTTGCATGCCTTTTATTTCTTTTTGTTGTCTGATTGCCAAGGCTAGGATTTCTAGTATTATGTTGAATAGTAGTGGTGATAGTGGACATCCATGCTGTGCTCCTGACTTTGGGGGAAAAGCTCTCAGTTTTTCCCCATTGAGAATGATATTTGCTGTGGGTTTTTCATAGATGGTTTTGATGATATTGAGGTCTGTACCCTCTATTCTTACACTGTGAGGAGTTTTGATCAAGAAAGGATGCTGTAATTTGTCAAATGCTTTTTCAGCATCTAAGAGTATCATATGGTTCTTGTTCTTTCTTTTATTAATGTATTGTATCACATTGATTGATTTGTGGATGTTGAACCAACGTTGCAGCCCTGGAATAAATCCCACTTGGTCATAGTGAATAATCCTTTTATATATTTTTTTACAGTGTTCCAAGATTCATTGTTTATGCACCACTCCCAGTCTCCATGCAATATGGGCCCTGCTTAATACTCACCACCAGGCTTACCACCCAACCTGCCACCCTCCTCACCTCCAAAACCCTCAGTTTGTTTTTCAGAGTCCACAGTCTCTCATGGTTCATCTCCTGCTCCAATTTCACCTAACTCACTATTCCTCCTCAATTCCCAAAGTCCTCCATGTTATTCCTTATGCCAGGTCTCTGTGGATAGGTCTGCTGCCAAGCTCTTGTCCTGAACTGCTTTCAGGATTTTCTCTTTGTCACTAAGACTTGTAAGTTTTACTATTAGATGATGGGATGTGGACCTATTTTTGTTGATTTTGAGGGGGATTCTCTGCCTCTTGGATTTTGATGCTTGTTCCCTTTGCCATATTAGGGAAATACTCTACTATAATTTGCTCTAATATACCTTCTACTCCTGTCTTTCTTTCTTCTTCTTCGGGGATCCCAATTATTCTCCTATCTTATGGTATCTTAGGGTGTCATTTATCTCTCAAATTCTCCCCTTGTGGTCCTGTAGTTGTTCGTATCTCTTTTGCTCAGCTTCTTTATTCTCCATCATTTGGTCTTTTCTATCACTAATTCTTTCTTCTGCCTCATTTGTCCCAGCAGTAAGAGCCTCCATTTTGGATTGCACCTTATTAATAGCTTTTTTTTATTTCAACTTCATTAGATTTTAGTTCTTTTATTTCTCCAGAAGGGGATTTTATTTTTCCAGAAGGGGATTCTCTAATATCTTCTAATGTTTTTTCAAGCCCAGCTAGCACCTTGATAATTGCCATTCTGAACTTTAGTTCTGACATATTACTGATGTCCATATTAATTAGGTCCCTAGCCATCAGTACTGCCCCTTGTTCTTTTCTCTGTGGTGAGTTTTTCTGCCTTGTCATTTTATCCAGACAAGAATGGATGAATGAGAGAACAAAATACTAAAAGGGTAGCAACGACCCTAGAAAAATGTACACTAACCAAATCAGAAGAGGCCTGAAATTGAGAGGAGAAGAAAGGGGGAAAAAAAGAAAAAAAATATATTAGACTGGTGAATAGAACAGAGCCACCCACTTGATTTTGGATCTATTTTGATCTATTAGAAGAAACTACCTACCAAAATTTTAAAGAAAGGAAAACTTATATGTATACAAAAATAAGAGTAAACATGATGAAGTGATAGAATATTACTGTAAAGATGAAAATTAAAAAAGATTTTAAAAAAGGAATTGATAAGAAGTTGGTTGAAAAAGAAAAAAAAGGGAAGAATGTGATCAGGCTGGAGACTAGAACAAAGCCATGTGCTAGATTTAGGGTATATTTAATCTATTAGAAGAAATTGTATCCCAGAATTTTAAAGAAAAAAAAAAACTATTGCATGTACAAAAAATAAGATTAAATACAATGACAGGATAAAATATGCCTATAACAATGAAAATTAAAAAATTAACAAGATATTGATAAGATAAAATAGTTAAAAATGTTAAAACTGGAAAGAGGAAAAATTAAAAAAGTAGAATAAGAAAAAAAACAAAATAAAAAAATTTTAACTTTGAAAGACTGAAGTATTATGAGAAAAAAGCCATGAATTTTATGCATTGCTTTCCCGTGGCTCTAGAGTTCTGCAGTTCTCATTGATTGGTGAACGTGGTCTTGGCTGGATGTTCTTGGTGATCTTCTGGGGGAGGAGCCTGTTGCAGAGATTCTCAGATGTCTTTGCCTGGGGTGGAATTGCCCCAACCTTGCCAGGGGCTGGGCTAAGTAATCTGCTTGGTTTGCTCTCGGAGCTTTTGGACCCTGAACGCTTTGCTTAGAGCTTTGTAGGAGGAGAATGAAGACAGTGGCCTCCCAATCTCTGGCTCCTAGGAGATGAGAGCTTGGGGCCCCACTCCTCAGTGCACCATCAGAGAAAAGCTGTCAATCCTTCCATCTCCCTGGTCTCCAGCTGCATGCCATGCTCACCTGGCCTGTGACTGAGCGTTTCTATCTCTGGCACACAGCCCTATTTGGAGTCTCCAAACCCAGAAGATTCCTGCAGTATGCTCCTGTGCCACTCCTTCCAAAGGAAGGAGGGAGTCTCTCCGGATCTGCCACTTGTGCACGAAGAGCAGTGCCCTGACTGTGCCTCGGATCACTGTTTAAGGTAACCCTGAGCTGAGTGTCCTGATCTCTGCTCTGTCTCTGTAGCTGGCTTCCCCATTCTGATACCTGGGGGCTCTGCCACACTTAGACACCCCTGGTGTTTTTGTGTCCCTGCGGGTCGTGAGACCACACTGTCCCCACGAGGGCTCCACCCCCTGCTTAGGCACTGGAGTGACGTCTCTCAGTGGAGCAGACTTCTAAAAGTTCTGATTTGTGCTCCACTGCTCTATCACTTGCTGGTAGCACCCCCCACCCTCCCCGGGCATGGTCTGTCTTCATGTTGCTTCAGATTCACTTTTCTGAATGTCCTGCCTTCTGGAAAGTGGTCAGTTTTCTGTTCCTAGAATTGCTGCTCTTCTTCTCTTCTATCTCCTGTTGAGTTTGTAGGTGTTCAGAATGGTTTGATAACTATCTAGCTGAACTCCTGGTACCTGATGATATTTCAGCCTCCTACTCTGCCCTGATCTAACATCTAATTGCTGTCATTTTTCAACTAATTCCCTGATCATACCTTCTTACACCCTGCACTTCCAAGGGGCCCATACCTAATGCCTTCTTTGTCTTCATTATCATCTTTCTTTCTTTCCTTTTTTTTTTTTTTTTTTTTGCTGTTAATCTCCACCGAACCCAATCTCACTTTAGTACTGGGTATTATTTGTCTAAGGATACATGAACTAATTAAAAAAACCCTTCCCATTCATTTCTTTGGGTGATGTATTTTCAGTAAAAATTTACTCTTTATGTTTAGGATTTATTTATCACAGATTTGTGAAATATTTTGTTGTGCACTAAGAAATATGGAAATGATAATCCATAAGAAATCAATTAATATTTAAATTTCAATTTTATATACATATATTTGTGGCAGAGAAGTGAAGGGAAAGAACGATTCTTCTCTATCCTTTCAAAGTCTTCCAGATTGACTAGGAATTAAGTTTACATGCAATAGGGGTGCCTGGGTGGCTCAGTCAGTTAAGTGTCTGTCTTTGGCTCAGATCATGATCCTAGAGTTCTGGGATTGAGTACCACATCTGGTTCCCTGCTCAGTGGGGAGTCTGCTTCTCCCTCTCCCTGTGCCCCCTCCCTGCTCCTTCTCTCTCTGTCTCAAATAAATAAAAAAAATTGACATGCAATAGACCAACATGACAAAAAAATCCAAAATTTTGTTACATGAGCATAGAGGCTCAATAATGCAGTTGATACCTAGAGAAATTGACCAAGGAAGGCAGTTTGTATAATTTTTAAGACAAGGAGACAATAATCTGTGATACCCACTGATTAAAATATACGTATATATGTAAGCTTTTATTATTTGCCAAGAGCTGTGCTAGGCATAAATATATAATGCTGGCCAAGTTAAAAACAACAATAACAACAACAAAAACCCCAAAGAGACAATAAATCTGCGAGAATTGACAGGATAAAGAAAACTTAACTTTAAGAACTTTAGTTAAAGGCATTCTAAACAATTTGGGCTGGGATAATAAATTTGTAAAAAGTAATGAGGGTTGTTTATATAGCCTTCTCAGCTCCAAAATCTCTAGTGATAAGGGTATCTCTTTACCTCCTGGTACAGGGAGGCACCTTTCAAATGGGAGATGTATTTTCTGCTTTCAAGAGAACGGAGGAGAGTCTGAGTGTTTTTCTTGCACAGGCTCTCAAGTAACTTTTTAAAATGTCAATATACCAAAGTGGACCATCTTGGGGCAGCCTGCCTTTGGCCCTATAGAAGCCATGTAGGCAACATATATAACTGACAATGGGCTTGTGTGTAGAATATGTAAAACAAACAAAAAAACTCCTATAAAATTCCCACTAAATAAAAATGGACAAAAGACTTGAGCAGGTACTTTATAAAAGTGAATATCTAAATAGTCAATAAAGTATGAGAAGATGCACAACCTCATAGTAATCAGGGAAAATGCATATCAAAATTAGATTGAGATAGTATTACATACTCAGAATGGCTAAAATTAAAAAGACTGATAATATTTCATTTTCCTTGAGCACTCACCTGTAAGTGTTGTAAATATGAAAAGCAACTAGAACTCTTATACATGCGTAGTAGGGATATAATAATTGGCATAGTGACTTAAAAAAATGGTTGGTGTTCTCTACTGAAGTTGAGGCTATATATAGGCTATAGATAGGTAGATTTCTGCTATACCCTAGCAATTCTACTCCTATTATATATCTAATGTAAATGTGTATAGATAGACAACAAAAGACATATACAAGAATGCTTACAGCAGTACTTTGAAAAATATACCCAGGCTGGAAACAACCCAAATGTCACCAATAATATAGTGAATAAATAAATTGCTTTATTGTCATGTAATGAGATATTATACAATGATGAAAACGAACTAACTACAGCTTCATTTAGCAACATAGCTAAATCTCACAATGTTGAGTGAAGGAAGTTAGGCACAAAACATATACACTGTATCACTCCAATTGCCTATTCAAAACCAGAACTGATCTATGGTTGAACCTCTGGAGTAGAGAGGGTATAGTGATTGGAAGAGGGCATTTTTGAGGGTGACTGGGTGGGTGGGGATGGATTCTGGGATGTTTGTAATGTTTCATAACTTGACCTGGGTGGACCTAGATGGCAATTACCTGAGTGTTTTTTGATAATTCATTGAGCTGTACACATGTAACCTGTGTGGGTTTTTTTTTAGTGTAACTTATATTTTAGATAAAAAAAAGAGGCAAAAAAGCTATCTTCTTTTATAGCTTTCTGACTCATAAAGTTATTTCTCCCTGATAGATATGTATTGATGAATAAGGGCTCCCCCAAACATGTCCATACCTTAATCCCCAGAACCTGCAAACATGTTAACTTACATGACAGAAAGAATTTTGTAGATATGATTAGAGATTTTGAGGTTGGGAGAGTAGCTTGGATTATCCAGGTAGGCCCAGTGTAATCAAAGGGTCCTTACAAGTGGGAGGCAGGAGAGTCAAAGGTAGAGTGATGTACCATGAGAAAAACTTGCCTGGCCTTTGCTGGCTTTGATGATGGAAGTAGGTAATAAGCCTAGGAATGTGGGCAGCCTCTAGAAGCTGGAAAATGCAAGAAAATGGACTTTCCCTTGGAATGTCCAAAAGAATGTGACCCTGCCACTAACTCATCCCCAGTAAATTAGCCCCATAAGACTCTTTTTGTACCTTATACCTCCAGAACTATAAGAGAATTGATCTGTTGTTTTTAAGCCACCAAGTCTGTGGTAATATGTCACAGCAGCAATAGGAAAGTTACAGTGGGTTATACATTGTCAGAGTATGTTGCACATAATAGGTGTTCCGTGAATGTGTATTGAATGAATGCTCAAGCTTCTAAAATGTCTAATTCTTAATTATAATAAGGGATTTTAACAATTAATATGAATGTTTCTGTAAGAATTCAAGACCAGTATGATGATGTGATGTGACCAGGCAGTTTTCTTCCAGTCTGTCTCCTCCTAATTTTCAAACCTCCTTAAACTTTCGAGTCTAAGAGTCTGGAGGTGAAGTTAAAAGAGCACAGGCTTTGTAGTTATCATATGCAACAAAATTGGGGATGAGGATGTGGATGAAGGTGGCGTGATTAGGGCTTTTCTTTAGTCCATCAGGGTCATTTATTTGTCAGGAGGGAGATTAGAATTTTTTACAAAAGAAATACAGAAAGAACTAAGCCTGAAGTAATATTAATCTTTGATGTCCAAAATGGATTTTGCTATTTATTAAGTTTAGGACTCAGTCACAGAAATGTAGTATGCAGTCACATGGTCAGGTAGAGGGAGGCCCTGGAGTTTAACTTTGTAAAGATACCCTGAGTTGTTGTTGTTGTTGTTTTTTTAAAAGATATTACTTATTTATTTTATAGGGAGAGACAGTGAGAGAGGGAACACAAGCTGAGGGGGGAGCAGGAGAGAAAAAAGCAGGCTCCCCACTAAGCAGGAAGCCCAACATTCTAGACATGCTAACCCTAACCCTAACCCTAACCCAGGATGCTGGGATCATGACCCAAGTGGAAGGTAGATTCCCAGCGACTGAGCCACCCAGGCACCCCTAGATGCCCTGAGTTTTTAATGTGTTGTGGATATTTAGTTGAAGCCCAGTGGGCTGTCATATGCCTACCATAACAGAGTGAATTGACTCAACCCTGAACTGGACTGCTGGGCCAACTTTTGAGGTGGAAGATGGGACAGTAAACTCCAGGTTCTGCAGCCAGAAGAGTCTTTGGTTCAGCATCAGTAGCCTAGGAACCCAGTCCTTGCCAAAAGTCTAGACTGCGTTAACTAGCCAATTCAGCAGTTAGGTGCACAAAGGACAGTGCTCCAGATACCAGCAGGTGGCAGCCACCACAAGAGAAACCGGCATAAGGCTTGTGTCTTCTCAATGCCAGGAGATTATAGAAGCATACATTTTTTTGCACCAAAATTTTTTGGGGAGAGATGCAGGGAAAGGAGAGGCTCTCTAAGTGATCAAGCATTATTTTATCCAATAAAGATAAAATATTGCCAAAGAATATATTTATATACTAAAAAAAAAAAGATTTATTTATTTGACAGAGAGAAAGAGAGTGAGCGACCACAAATGGGGAGAGGGTGGGCAGCAGAGGGAGAGGGACAAGCTTAGCAGGGAGCCCAGTGTGGGGCTCAATCCCAGGATCCTGAGATCATGACCTGAGCTGAATGCAGGTGCTTAACAGACTGAGCTACCCAGCCATCCTGGGAAATAGACATTTAAACAAATAATTGTTCTAAATAAGCACTTGAAGAAAAACAAGAAAAACAAGCTGAGACTGTTTTTTTTTTTATTGTCTTAAATTTTAATTCCAGTATAGTTAACATACAATGTTATCTTGGTTTCAGGTATACAACATAGTGTTTGTTTATCACAATTAGTATATTCTTGGCTTATCACAATTAGTATATTCTTTCATCCCCATCACCTTCACTGTGGTAACACCCCCCTTCCCTCTGGTAGCCATCAATTTGTTCTCTATAGTTAAGAGTCTTTCTTGGTTTCTCTCTCTCTTTCCCCCTTCACTTATTGTTTTATTTCTTTTTTTAAAAAAGATTTATTTATTTGGCAGAGATCACAAGTAAGCAGAGAGGCAGGCAGAGAGAGAGTGGGGAAGCAGGCTCCCTGCTGAGCAGAGAGCCCAATGCGAGGTTCGATCCCAGGACCCCAAGATCATGACCTGAGCTGAAGGCAGAGGCTTTAACCCACTGAGCCACCCAGGCGCCTCTCATTTGTTTTCTTAATGGTACATATGAGTGAAATCATATGGCATTTGTCGTTTTGACTGGCTTATTTCTCTTAACATTATTCTCTCTAGCTCCATCCATGTTGTGAATGACAAGATTTCATTCTTCTTTATGGCTGAGTAATACTCCAGTGTGTGTGTGTGTGTGTGTGTGTGTGTGTGTACACACATATATATACACACACAACCCCTACATCTTTATCCATTCATCTGCTGATGGACAGTTGGACTGCTTCTATAATGCAGCTGTTGTAAATAGAGCTGCTATAAACATTAGGATGCTTGTATCCTTTTAAATTAGTGTTTAAAAAGTTAAAAAGTGTTTTTGTATTTTTTGGGTAAATGCTCAGTAGTGTGGTTGCTCAATAATAGGGTAGTTCTATTTTTTTTTTTTTAAAGATTTTATTTATTTCGGGACGCCTGGGTGGCTCAGTTGGTTAAGCAGCTGCCTTCGGCTCAGGTCATGATCCCAGCGTCCTGGGATCAAGTCCCACAT
>ML105376.1:29244-41974 GCA_003697995.1 Taxidea taxus jeffersonii
AAGGCAGCTGCCTAACCAACTGAGCCACCCAGGCGTCCCGGGTAGTTCTATTTTTAACTTTTGAGGAACCTGCATACTATTTTCCATAGTGGCTGTAACAGTTTGCATTCCCACCAGCAATGCACAAGTTTCCTTTTTCTCCACATCCTCGCCAATACTTGTTTCTCGTGTTGTTGATTTTAGCCATTCTCACAGGTGTGAGGTGCTATCTCCTTGTAGTTTTGATTTGCATTTCTCTGATAATGAGTGATGTTGAGCATCTTTTCATGTGTCAATTGGCCATCTGTGTATCTTCTTTGGAGAAATTCTGTTCATGTCTTCTGCCCATTTTTAATTAGATTATTTTGGGTGTATTGAGTTTAATAAGTTCTTTATATATTTGGAACTAACCCTTTATTGGACAGGTCACTTGCAGATATCTTCTCCCATTTGTAGGTTGGTTTTGATTTTGTTCATTATTTCCTTTGCTGTGCAGAAGCTGTTTATTTTGATATAGTTTATTTCTGTGTATTGTGAAAGAAAGTGGTCCAGCTTTATTCTTTTGCAAGTTGCTGTCCAATTTTCCCAACACCATGTGTGACTCTTGTGTGTGTCTGTCTTTTTCCCATTGTATGTTCATTTTACTTTAAAAAAAAAGATTTTATTTATTTATTTGACAGAGAAAGAGATCACAAGTAGGCAGAGAGGCAGGCAGAGAGAGAGAGAGAGACGGAAACAGGCACCCCAGTGAGCAGAGAGCCTGATGCAGGACTCAATCCCAGGACCCCGAGGTCATGACCTGAGCCGAAGGCAGAGGCTTTAACCCAGTGAGCCACCCAGGCACCCCTGTTCATTTTACTTTTGTTGAAAATTAATTGACCATATACTTGTGTGTTTATTTCTGGGTTTTCTATTCTGTCCCATTGATCTATGTGTCTGTTTCTGTGCCAGCACCATACTGTCTTGATGACTACATATTTGTAATATAGCTTAAAGTTCAGAATTATGATGGATCTGGCTTTATTTTTCAAGGTTGCTTTGGCTATTTAGAGTCTTTTGTGGTTCCATACAAATTTTAGGATTGTTTGTTTTAGATTCGTGAAAAATGTCATTGGTATTTTGATAGTGATTGCATTAAATATGTAGATTGTTTTGGGTAGTGTAGACATTTTAACAATAACTGTTTTTTCCAGACTATGAGCATGGAATGCCTTTCCATTTCTTTGTGTCATCTTGAATTTCTTTCATCAGTGTTTTATAGTTTTCCGAATCTAGGTCTTTCATCTCTTTAGTTCAGTTTATTCCTAAATATTTTACTGTTTTTGGTACAATTATGAATGGGATTGCTCTCTCAATTTCACTTTCTGTTGCCTCATTATTCATGAATAGGAATGCAACAGATTTCCGTACATTGATTTCGTATCCCGTGACTTTACTGAATTCATTTTTTACCAAAAACTTTTGGTGGAGTATTTAGGATTTTTTATATATACTATTGAGAGACTAACTTTTATACTGACTTTCTAGGCTCCTATCTGTGAAACCATCCTAGATGCATAATTAGTTATAGTCTCTTCATTGTTGTCAACATTTCCACCTTGCATTTCCATCCCATTTACCACATTTTATCTTGTGCTGTGTTCATTTTTCCCAAACAGTCTGTGTACATCCTTGGAATAAGATCTATGTGTAATTCAGTTTGGAAAGCTCTGGGTCCTGGCACAATTCTAGATACACAGAAATGTTGAGTGTGAAAACTGTCAATCTCAGGCTGTGCAAAGATGTGTATATTAATTACAATGGTATTTATAATAATGAATATTTAGGAACATTGTTGTCTACCAATAGAGACATGGTTAATTATATACAAAGGGATATTAATTACACAGGTGTTAAAATATACCATATTGTTGATTTTGAAATGTATCCACTGTAGATTTTGAGTGGAAAAGGAGATTATAGGGGAGTATGTGTACTATACATTACCATGCATGACAAATTGTATGTATTTAAATATATGTCCATATGCTTTGAAGGATGGTCTTTTAAATGTTCACAGAAGTTAATCTGAGTGGTGAGATTTTGTGTGTTTTAAATTTCCCTTTTAAATACTTTCCACATTTTTGTAATTTTTCCTTTTTCTTTCATTTTCTTTCTTTTTTTAAAAAAGATTTTATTTATTTGACAGAGATCATAAGTAGGCAGAGAGGCAGGCAGAGAGAGGTGGGGGGAAGCAGGCTCCCCACTGAGCAGAGAGCCTGATTCAGGGCTCAATCCCAGGACCCTGGGATCATGACCTGAGCCGAAGGCAGAGGCTTAACCCATTGAGCCACCCTGGCGCCCCTCATTTTTGTAATTTTTTTCAATGAATAAATGTTATTTAAAAAAATCAGCAAAGCTAACTCATAATAATAAAATAACAAAAAAACTTCATCAAAATCTGATTCTCTTTCATTCTTTTATTCAAACCCCTTCAGGGTCCTATTGTTCTCAACCAAAGAATCCAAATATTCCAGGGACATTTGGCAATGACTGAACAAATATTTGGTTGTCATGATTGCAGGGAGTGCTACTAGCATCTAATGGGTAAAGGCCAGGGATGCTGCTAAACATCCTATAACGCATAAGACAGACCCCCACTCCACAACAAAGAATTAACTGGTCCTGAATGTCAACAGTGTAGAAGTTGGGAACTTCATTGGAATTTTCCTGATAAGGCTCTTTACCACCATCTGGTGGTAAACAGGGTCTACAACTTCTATATAGATAGCTTCAGCAGGAATTCACATGATTGAACTCTAGGGCCTCAAATAAGCTGGGAGGCTGTAAGAAGAATATTTATAGTTAGAATGAGATGCAAGGGAAGAGCAAGGAAAATTCATGGTTTAGAGTGTCTGCGATGTTCTTACTAAGACCAGTAGTTGCTTGTGAGGTGGGTATTGTGTATTTGTGAACCCCACATTAAGATTCCCAGTTTCATTGTGACTCCAGAGACCCCAGATAACTAGGTGCTGAGGCAAGAAAGGCATTGGGTAATGTTTATAGATTTATTTAACTTGACAGATAGGAGGGAGCTGGGGTGATGGTGGCAATGTGAAGTTAGAGCAGTAGGTGTCTCTCCAGTACACAGAATGATAACTCTGTTCTTCCAGGAATAATTCCCCCTACCCCCACCCCAGCACATGAAGCCAAGGTAGGGCTCCTTGTTTTGCCTCGATTTAGCTATCACCTCTATCTGCTTCCTCTTATTTGACCTTACCCTTCTCACCCCCACCTCTGACACCGTCTAGGAAAAATATCTATACTTGCTCTGCTCATCAATTTTAATGCCCCCTCATCCTCTAGTTTTTTGTTTTCTAATTCATTTACTAATGAACTATTCATCTGGCAGCTCTGTCTCATGCCTGCTCTCAACAATGCTGAGGGCCACTGTTTATTTTCCTGCCTGCTGGTCACACCTGGGAAGCCTGCATTCTCTCACTCTTTGACAGGATGCTGCCCTCTTCTGACCACTGTAGGAATACAATGCAGTCCTTATTTCTTTTCTGCACTATTGCTTATTTTCTACAACCCCATTATTCAGATCTGTTTAGAGATAGCAGTCTTTACCATGGCCTTAAAGGATGTTGCAGGGGGTGCCTGTGTGGCTCAGTTGGTTAAGCCTCCGGCTCTTGATTTTGACTCAGGTCATGATCTCAGGGTCATAAGATTGAGCCCCTCTGCTTGTGCACACACTTGTTCTCTCTCTCAGAAAAAAAAAAAAAAGGATGTTACAGATTGGTTTCTTCAGAAGCAGATGCTGAAGCAGTGTGTTTATTAGGGATGATCACCCAGAAAGGGGGCAGAAGAAGACGTTAAACTGTGATGCAAGTGCCACAAACCTTCATCAGTCAGGTGGGGAGCTCTGGAGCTAATGTAGCCCATCAGAGCATCACTGTCAGGTTACACTGGCCAGATCTTTTATATATTCTGTCTCATTTAGTCACTGGATGTAGGCTGCCCCAGGAAGGTTATGACCTCAGGTGAAGGGTCTCTGTGGCTGAGGCTAATTTGGAGGATCTGGCGGCTGAATAATAGCTGTTTAGTCCCCTCTGTTCCCCTTAGCTACAAGTGTTTCCTTGAAGGAAGATCTGGGGGGCACATTTCTGTGTTTACCACAGTGGAATTGATGGGACTCACAATGTAAACTACAAGATAAACACTATTGTTCTCCTGGGTCAAAGGAAAAGCACTAAAGATCATTAAACTACTAGGAAGGTTGTTCCCAGGAGAACATGCCGTGGTTCACAAATTTTCCAGCCTTGAATAAATGCACATCCCTCAGATTGCATTAGAAATAATAATGGCTTTGGGCACTGTTGCCAAGGAACCTGACAATGTTCGGATTCTGCCCTGGCTTAGCCACCTTCACCCCACACCTCCAACACTCATCCCCCTTTTATATCTTTAATCTTTATACGTTTATATCTTTAATTCTATTTTATTTTAAAAATCTTATTGAGAGGGACTAAAATACAAAACACAGGAGCCAATAAGGCAAACACATTTGTGACCACTACTAAGTCAAACTGTTAAACTAGCTACTTCTCTGGGCTTCTCTTAAGTGCTCCTTCCCAATTTTAATCCTTAACCTTTCTTCCCTCAATAGTAATTGCTCTCCTGACTTTTATATTCATTGCTTTAATTAATTCTATATTAATTGCTTGCTTGTTTTTCTTTACCATTTTATCTCCCAAGTGTTTGTCTCTAGTCCCTGTGGTTTAATCCTGTTTATTAAGAAACAATGTGAGGGGCACCTGGGTGGCTGAGTGGGTTAAAGCCTCTGCTTTCAGCTCAGGTCATGACCCCAAGGTCCTGGCACAAAGCCTGAATTGGGTTCTCTGCTCAGCGGGGAGCCTGCTTCCTCCTTGCTTTCTCTGCCTGCCTCTCTGCCTACTTGTGATCTCTGTCTTTCAAATAAATAAAATCTTAAAAAAAAACCCAAAAAACCCCAATGTGATATGTCTTCTAATTTTTTTTATTACTCTATAAGATTTCCCCTCTTTTCCTTTCTTTTCTTTACAGTTTTTCTTATGAACTTCCTTATGAATACTTGACCCATTCCTACAACCTGCAGTTTGCTGGGTGCATACTGTTGGTGCAGTTCAACATGTTCCTATCTTCTGTATTTTCTAAAAATTGGCAGCTTGATTAAGAGACTGCATTAGACTTATGTATGCTCCTTTTGGTGTTTTATGTTCTTTCAGTTAGGAGGCACATAGTCCGATTGTCTTTCTTTTTGTTTTGTTTTGTTTTAAAGATTTTATTTATTTGTCAGAGGGAGAGAGACAGAGAGAGAGAGAGAGAGTGTACAAGCAGGGGGAGTGTCAGGCAGAGAAAAGCAGGCTACCTCTGAGCAACTAGATCACAGGACCCTGGGATCGTGACCTGAGCCTAAGGCAGATGCTCAGCTGCCTGAGCCACCCAGGTGTCCCGTCTCTCTTTTTGTGATAATGACTGTTGACGCTCAAAGCTTGGATACAGTAATTCAGTGGAGGATGCAAAATGGGAAAATTCTAATTTTCATTTATTTATGAGTGAGAATCCTTTCATATAAATGCTTTCCCTCATCTACTACTTTGTAGCCCAGTGGTAGAGATCAAATAGGAAAGGAAAGATAAATGGTTGATTCTTCTTCTTCATTTACTAATTAATTAATAATAATTTAATTATTAAATAGTTTATTGTGATGTTTTCAAAACAGTGAATTGGTTCCCTGATATTTTCTGAAAGTGAAGAATTTTTAACATATTTAGTGGATTTCAATAAAGTTCAGATTGTCCAATCTTTAATTAGTGAGAGCCCTTTCTAGTTGGCTCCTGAGTCCTTTTGAAATGATCCTGGTCATTTTTGATAGCTTCTTTGCTCTCTGGTATGCAAATAATTTCTAGGCCCTTCTGCATATTTTCTTGGAATCAGTTATTTCTTGAAAAAGCCCTGGTATCTTTATTATTGTTATTAACATATAATGTATTATTTGTTTCAGGGGTACATGTTCATCAGTCTTACACAATACACAGCGCTCACTATAGCACATACCCTCCCCAATGTCTGTCACCCAGCCACCCCATCCCTCCCACCCCCCTCCACTCCAGCAACCCTCAGTTTCCTGAGATTAAGAGTCTCTTATGGTTTGGCTCCCTCTCTGGTTTTGTCTTGTTTCATTTTTCTTCTCGTCCCCTATGGTCCTCTGCCTTGTTTCTTAAATTCCGCATATCAGTGAGATCATATGATACTTTTCTTTCTATGATTGACTTATTTCACCTAGCGTAATACCCTCTAGTTCCATCCATGTAATACTCTTCAGTTCCATCCATGTCATTGCAAATGAAAAAGCCCTAGTATCTTTTAGTGGAAGTTTGTATTACAAGACCACAATCCAAGTATTATGCAATATGAAGCTGTCCTATGGTGCTGGCACTAGAAAGTTGTATCAGTGAAAGAGAAACAAGATTTGAAATATATGGAGCCAGGAGCTGATCTCTGGAGAATTCTTCCAGTGTGTAAGATTCCAGTGTGTAAGCAAATGATTTGGTATCTATTGATACTTAAGTCAAAATGGAAGTTCTCTACTGTCACAAATATACTTGATGATGTAAATGGTAAAATATACCATTTTAAATATGTCAAACTTTTCCCCTCCCTTTTTTGGTGGGAATCATGTGGGAAAAAATTCTTTAGAATTTCTGGAAACACAGAAATTTTTTTAATATAAAAAATGTGTTTATAGGGCACACACATGTAAGCACTACAAATAGTATCCTTACTATAGAAAACAGTACAAGGTCATTGACATATGAAAGTATACTACCAAAAACAAAGGAAAAAAGTTTTAGAGGCATATCAATTACCTAATTAATACAAATATGTTGTTTTTTGGATTTTGTGGTGTATAGTTGTCAAGTTTTAACATTTGTAATTTGTTACATTTCTTTTAAAAGTTTTCGGTTTTTTAAAATTCCTTTTGCATCTACTTTTGTATTTATAATCATGCTTTCTTTTAATTTTTAAAATTTTTAAAATTTTATTTATTTATTTGAGAGAACGAAAGGCAGAGCATGAGTAGGGGGAGAGGCAGAGGGAGACGAAGACTGCCTGCTGAGCAGGGAGCCTGATGTGGGGCTCCATCCCCATTAAGGATCCTGGGACCATGACCTGAGCTGAAGGCAGATATTACCCGACTGAGCCACCCAGGCACCCATGTTTTCTCTTTCTTGAAGAGAGCCTTCCAAACTGTATAAACTTCAGGCACCTGCATCTGCTCCCACTCGGAAGCCTAAATCTTGGCACCTCAAACTTTTCTTCCAGTTTCTTTGCCCGTATCTGCAACCTTATTTCTTTTCCCATTTTTCCTCACTGTCCATGTTCCTGTGACACTGAATTCTTAGTCATTCCTGGCCTGTAACTATCTGGCTGCTTCATGACTTTCTTTAACTGCCCCTCTTAGCCTGGAAACCATTTCACACCTGTTATCTTTCTGGACTCCCTCATCTTTCAGGTCCTATCGGTCACTTCTCCCTTTGGGTCCCCAGTGTCCCTTCTCATTCTTCAGTCACAACACTTGTTAATACTACATCAAACTTATATATGGGTATAAAACCCTTGAATGTGATGGCAGCAGCTGCTGCTTCTTCTAGTCTTCCTTCTTCCAAATTATCTAATATTGACCTCTACTTGAGAGCCAGGAACTACTTAATTTTACAGGCTTTATCTAATTTAATTTTCCTTACAGCTTGCTATTATAATCCTCATTTGATAGTTGAGGAAATAGAGAGTTAAAGATATGACTTTGCCCATATCACAAGACTGGTAAGCGGAAGATACAGAATTCAATCCCAGACAGTCTGACACCAAATTTTCTGCTTTTAACCACTACCATGCTGCTTCTTCTTGTTAATAAATGTTGACTGAATAAATGCCAGGCACTAGAATATGTGTTTCACCTCTATTTCATTTTCTTGAAATCCCTTTTAATTCACATTACCTATATCATACAATCTATGAGTACTAACATCATGAGGACAATTACCCATAATTTTATTTCAATTAGAAGGGACCAATAATGATCATTTTTTAAACTCTTTTTTAAAGATTTTATTTATTTATTTGAGAGAGAGAAAAAGAGAGAGCGAGAGTGAGCGAGCATGAGAAGAGGGAGGGTCAGAGGGAGAAGCAAACTGCCTACCAAGCAGGGAGCCTGATGTGGGACTCGGTCCCGTGACTCCAGGTCACGACCCGAGCTGAAGGCAGTTGCTTAACCAACTGAGCCACCCAGGCACCCTAATGATCATTATTATTATTAAGATCTGCTTCTACCCACAAAACACTTCTGGCCCCAAATGTGTGGATTTTTCCATACCAAGCAATTCTCTAATTCTTTGCAGAAACCAATTAGGTATCCTTTAATTTAATTTTATTCTGACACTAAGTACTTGACTTACTGCAGACCCTACAGTTTAAGGGCTCAGTCCCACAAGACTGCCTCCCATTTCAGATGCTAATCACAAGTGGTAGGTCCCTGATTACCCACATATCTGTCCAACTTGGCTTCAAATTGGGTATTCCCACGATCCCATCCTCAGGTTTGATGATTTGCTATAATGGCTCACAGAATTCAGGGGTTTTACTTACTTAACCAGTTCATTATAAAGGATATTAGAAAGGATAAAAATGAACAGCCAGATGAAGAGGCATATAGGGCAAGGTTTGGAAGAATTCCAAATATAGGATTTTCTGTCTTTCAGGACTTCGGGGTGTACTACCCTCCTAGCCTGTAAATATGTTCACCAAGCCAGAGGCTCTCCGAACCCCTTCATTTAGAGTTTTTTATGGAGGTTCCATGACATAGACACGATTGGCTAAATCATTGGCCATTGGTAATTAACTCTTACGTCCAGCCCTTCTACTCTTCCTGGAGGTAGGGAGGGGCCAGTGGTGCTGAAAGTTCCAACCGTCTAATCATATGGATAGTTTCTCTGGTCCCTACTCTGGAGCTATCTAGAGGTCCATCCAGAGTTACCTCATTAGCATACATTTAGCTGTGTTTGAAAAGGGCTTATTATGAACAACAAAGGATACTGCTCTTATCTCTGTAGCTCGTGAAATTGGAAGACTTTTAGGAGCCCTCTGCCAGGAACCTGCTCAAAGACCAAATATGTATTTCTTATGTCACAGTATTTCACTAGTTAATAATCAGAAGTAATTGGAAACTTCTCCTGAAGGGAGCCTAGGAGGCACCTCATATGCCCCCTCCTATTTCTGGAGGGGATTCATTCATGCTGTCAGTCTTATCCCTCTTCCTCCTTTTGTTTCTTCATCTATGTAGAGGCTACTTTTAGGCAAATAGGGTTGAGCAATGGAATGTAGAAAGGGCCACAGAGATCACCTGGCTGAATACAGACAGGTCTCCCAGGCAACCAACCTCAAAATATCCATAGACCCTAAGTGACCAATATGCTACTTATAACTAGGCATAGTTACCAAAAAGAGAATTCACCATACCTCCTCACCTTCCCTCTTTAAAAACAGCCCCTACCCACTGCCTCCTGGCAGACAGCTTTTCCTCTGCTGTCTTGCCTGCCTGCTGCTTCCTACAGTGTACTGAATAAACTTCTATCACCTTTGTTCTGCCTCAGGTGACTTCTTTCACTCCTTTTCACTGGCCTCCATCCTATCATCACCCAACATTTGGGGGCCCCCATCCGATCAGATGGACCCCCCATTTAGACACCACAATCTGTATAATTTGTTCATTGAATGAGCTGGACTCAGTGGTGTACAATCAGGCTATTCCTTTATTGATCTCCAGCCTCTGCCTGCTACCATTTTATTCAGATCTCCCTTCTCCATTCCTGAAACTATTCTTAGGAAGTGGCAATAACTTTTGGGTATTAGAATATCTGATGTCTTAGGCATTGAAGAGTACAGTCCAATCTAAAATCAAAACTTTCCTCTCTCATCAGTCCCAAGTTGGTTCTCTTGGCTGTCTCTCCATCAAATTCAGGCCTGATTCATAATTTCATAGGGCAGAAAGGGGAAAGATGTCATGGCCTGTTTTCTTTTCTTCATTGCTTTATTTCCTTTCCTCTTCCCAGTCTCATTACTTGGTTACAGGGGTGACAGGTAAAGGGTAGTTATGATATCCTCTTAGCTGTCAAATACTCTGTGCCATGGATATTTAAAATCTGCTTCTTACGCTGTGCTTTCCTGGAGTCTTCAGAGAGTCCTCACTTAATGACCGGACAGTTCACTGTTGCTTATGACTTTGCCTTAGCTCCCACTTCTGGCAGGACATTGCCATCCTCTTTCTGCTGGATTGATTTCACCTCACACCAGGTAATGGTGAAAAGAGGTTGTCATAGATGACTTTATGGAAGCGTCCTGTTTTTGGATAGTTTCTCAAATTTGGGGGGGAATAGTATATTAATTTTACTTATATAAAGTTTGTTGTTCTGTTCCAACATTAATTGTTTCCTTGGGGTTAGTTCTATGTTCAGTTTAGTTTCTTTCTTTATGTTTTTTTTTAATTGTTTTGGTAATTTTTTGTTTGACTGACCTGGGTTGGTGATGCAGGAGTCGAAGAATGAATCTTGAGAACAAGGGAGAGTGAGTAAAGTGATAGACACAGCTGTACCTTGAAGTGGGAGAGCTAGGTTCTTGTCTCATGGAGTGGAAGAATAAATCTCACAAAGGAGGGTGAGTAAAGCGATACTCACTTTATCGTGAGTATTTTTCTATAGAAAAAGCTCGCAGAAGTGAAAGGGGTCCCAACAGTGTTGCCACTGAGGGCTTTAAGGGATGGTCTTTTATAGAAAGCTAACTAGGGAACTTAAATCTCTATTGATAGCACCATTGAGTAAGGAGTAGTGATAACACTTTCATAGGCTTACTTCCTTCTCTCTCTCTCTTTTTTAAAGATTTTATTTATTTATTTGAGAGAGAGTGAGAGAGCATGAGAGGGGAGAAGGTCAGAGGGAGAAGCAGACCCCACATGAAGCTGGGAGCCTGATGCGGGACTCGATCCCAGGACTCTGAGATCATGACCTGAGCTGAAGACAGTTGCTTAACCAACTGAGGCACCCAGGCACCCTGCTTACTTACTTTTTAGGGTGGGATAATTCTTGATTGGTTACAAGAAGCTGATATAACAAGAACTCACCTCTGGCACCTAGGACAGGATGGTCTGGTTTGTTCCCTTATCTCTGGTATCCTTTCTTCTCCCACATTTTGAATTTTGTGAGCCAGATCTCATGGCGCTCTACCTATTACTCCCTGCCTATCTCTGCCTGTTCCTTACTCATTGCTAAATGGAATAGATTTCTCCAGGTATATGAAAATTATCCTCCTGATAGCAAACCCAGGGGCTAATTATGAGAAGGCAGGTTGGTTGGTTTATTGGCCACCCATTTAGATTCTCTGTGTGGGAACTCCATGGCCATCATGAAGGCTGGAGGTTGAGAGCATTATCTGTTTCTGTTTCTGTCCATGATGCTGCCTCTAGAGGTTTTCATATAACTCTTCCTCTCTCTCTCTCTCTCTCTCCTGAGAGAAATTTTCTTAGAATCAAATATCTAGGATCAAATATCACAGCTTTGATCCCTGGGACTGGTTCAGCTTTTCTGTGGCTCTTTGGTTAATTTCTACTCTGAGTCCACCATGAGCATTCCAACTGCTAGATCTAGCTGTCTCTGATATTAGGGATTGTGAGCTTTTCCCACTTCCTTTAGCTGTTTGTGACTTCCATAAAGCCATAGATGTGAGGTGAGGGTGGGGTCCTTTTGCAACCATGGTGGGTGACATGGAGTTCTGGGCTACTTGGTCATACTTATTCATACCTTCTGTCCTGCTTAAACTTGATCTTGAATATACTATTTCCACCTTACAATGGATTGCTGCTGGGCATTTCTGACTGTATGTTTTGGGACCAACATAACCCAGCTAATAATGGACAATTTCAGTCACATGATCACTTTGTCCCTCGAGGTCAGACATTCCATAACTACCAGAGGCCAATAGCAGACTAGGAGCTGCTTCTCAGAAGGCATGCAGTTCTCTGCTCCTGATGGCATGGCTTTACTACAGAACTCCTGCATTGTGATTCTCTCACTGGGGCTTACCATAAACCAACCATCAGCAAATTTTTCTATAATGGGCCAGTTAGTAAATATTTTAGGCTTTGTTGGCCATATGTTCTTTGGTTCAGCTATGTGACTCTGCTTTTGTAGCATCTGTAGACAACATGCAAGTGAATGGACATGGCTATATTCACGCAAAACATTTTTTACAAAAAAGGTGGCATACCAATTTAGCCCATGGGCCGTGGTTTGTTGAGCTCTGCCACAAATTCCACAGTGACTCTTCTACCAACAGTGACCATACAGTCTGCTGGATCATCTGGCACAGCAGCTGGTCAGCTTGCACCACAATCTGAACTTGCTGCAGAGTCCTTTCCTCTTCTCGATTCCATGCAAAGATGGCAGATTTCCTGGTCACCTAGTATATGAGCCAGAGAAGTATTCCTACATATGGAATAAGTTGCTTGTAGAACTCAGAGGCCTACCAGGTTTTGTGCCTTGTTCTTTATGTTAGGGGATGCAAGATGCAGTTATTTGTCTTTTATTTTGGAGGGGATAGTTTGACCATTGGACTCCTAAAATGTTTTGTTGCCAGGCAGGTCCCTGGTTCTTTGTAGGGTATTATCTCCTACCCTCTG
>RCUC01145221.1:0-23260 GCA_003697995.1 Taxidea taxus jeffersonii
GAAATATAATACACAAGTATGATTTAACCTAAAGCAGGTGTAATCAGCGCACATAAAGTGATAGGTCCACAGAGGATGTTGACAACCAATTATACAATTTTTAAAAAGATTTTAATTAATTTTAATTGCAGGCAGAGAGTATTCATAATAAATCCCTGTTTTAGTTTTCATAATCAGAGAAATATTTCAATGTGTCCAGGGTGGAATTGGAAATATTTGATTGGTTGAAGTGAAGAAAGTATCATTAGTGTGTGGGATTGGAACATGAAGAAATGAGAAGAAGCAGGAGCAAAAGGAGGTAGAGGAGGAGGAGAAAGAAGAATGTGTGAAGTTGTGTTTTAAGCAAGTGAGAGGGTAAAATGAACAAATGTTGGAGGTGAGCAAGTGAAAGTTGGCTGAAGACCATGGGATAATAAAGGAGCTGGACTTAAGCAGCTGGCCAAGGCCAATAAATCAGTGTGTTCTGGCTACTTGAATATTTGCATTAGTTTCTACTGACTGGAATTAGAAATTCACTTAAATATTTCAAAGAAGATGTGAACTAACACAGGGTTTGACTAGTATTAACATCCTGGTTATGTGGAGATGTTTAGGTAACATCTTGGTTTTGTAGTGTGCTTTGCTGTTTTTATTTTAATGCCTAAATGTACAATACTTTTGTATAGTTGCCGAATAGTGGTAGATTAAAAAATATTAAATAATTCTTAAAATGAATCTCTTGTCAGTCAATTAAATATTTTAAATCTTTTTAATATAAAGAAGCTAATGTTTTATTTGTACTTACATTCCTTTTTCTCCTGGGGAAAAAGGAGTAATTATATATTTTTCCTACTTCAGAATCTGCCTCTTAGAGTGTATCAGTTGCATTCAAGTTCTTGCAGATAAATGTGTCCATTTAAAGTTATTTTCTGTATTTATGTTGCTGATGCTACTTAAGGCAGAATAGCTAGGTATCTTGTTGAAATAGAAATGTCCACACCAGACTCTTTTTTCCTTTTAGAAGTGATTTCAAGCCTGATAAAGAAAGAAATAGATAAAGGCAGCAAAGCACTTGTCATTTTTTTGTAAGTGCTGCACTTGTTACTTTCAGGCATTTGGGAAAGGACTGAATATATATTATTTGATTTATTTTACTGTCTCTCGAAGTACATTTGGTTTTGTGTATTTTAAACAGAGAGACAGAAATGACTTGATAAACAATATCCATCAAAACAACTTGGAAACCACTTAAGACGTTGGTCTTTGTAAGAAGTCAAGATAGCTTTTCCATCCAAGTGGCTCTGAGTGCTTCTGTTAAAAGTATCTAGCAGGAAGGAGATGAGGATGGTGGTAAAGCAAAGCAGAAAGATTTAAGTTGGAAATGGGATTTTAAATATTGTTAGTGCCTTTCAAAACACACTCCAACCAGTAAGCCCTTCTTGATAGCAATGGATTGTCAGTGTTTGGTCTGAAGTTAAAGCACTGTTGAAAAGCTCGTTAGCTAAATATGAAATTCTGTTTAAAATAACAAACTTTCAGATGTTGTAGTTGATTCAAAGTGTCTTGCTCAAGGAAGATCTCAATTTATGTACATGAGATTGCTTTATTGCTTTTCAGAAGACTAACGAGGACTCCCACGTTAGAATATATGAATCAGTTTTGAAATATGCCATGGCAAATATTTAACAGAAACAACACTGATTAATAAGGGGAAAAAGGAATGGATACTGCCTCAGTAAAATAATGGATATTCAGGAATTTTGTAAAAAAATGATCCAACTTGAAATTTGGCCAGAAAACAGTGCCTGACATATACCCACACCCTCCTTTGACAATACGTTCTCTGCTATTTTAAATGGCCACGAACAGCTGTAACATTAGTTTTGTAGCTAAGTGATGAGAAAAGGATTGTAAAACCAGTGCCCTGAATTCTAATCCCAAGCTTCCTATTTATTTTGCTTATGAGGTTATATAATTCCTTGACATTAGTCTATTTTGTGGATGTCTGAGGGGCTTAATTGGTATAATATAATTATTAAATTTTCTGCCAAATCCCAGTAAATTAGAATGACTAATCCATATGGTAATGATTATGTCTGATAAGAATAACATGCATGATCAGGATTAGATGGATAAAGAAGTGAAAGGAAACTCAGTCTTTTATCCTACAATCAGGGTAGAATTCAAAGGCAAACCCCTCTACTGTCTCTGGAACCATCACAAAAAGCAATACTGTCCCTCATAAAAATCCTATTTTCAGTTGCTGCAGTTCATCTCAGTGTGTTCTCTTCCCAAAATCATCTTCCCTCCTGGGCACAGTAATTCTCCTAATTTTCATGTTAAATCCCCATGGAACTTTTGACCATGAGCAGCATGCTAGGCAGCAAAGAAGCATGATGGCCCCTCAATCACCCACTTGATGGACAGCATGATTTTCTTTGCAAGAGTAAGTGTGGTTCATTTTTGCAAACTGAGAAAATCACATTTTAAATGCCTCATCTATAGGCTGTTTGGAGCTAATTTGAGACAGCGCACTTCTCTAAGGCTTAAGATTTAAGTAAACCTTAAGATTATCCAGCTAACTTAGAGCACTGATAGATTTTGCCTTGCGCAAGCCAGTAGTCTACACCCTTGATCATATTCTTTTATTCCACCCACCTCTACTTCATGTCTCTTAATAAACAAAACACGCAATTAATAAAAAAAAAAAAAGAGAGAGAGAGAGAGAGAGAGACAGTGAGGGAGGGCAGGAATAACGAAGTTATTCCAGCAGCTTATAAAAAAAAAAAAAAAGATTACCTGTTATCTCTAGGTTAATATTTTCAGTGGTTATTTTAAAGTCTATTTCTTAATTTGAACTCACAGTAGCATTAGGTAGTATTAATCATTCTCTCTCTCTCTCTCGAAATTCCCTTGGCTTTCATGAACAATACACTCTTCTAGTCTACCACACCTCCCACCTTTCTCACCCATCTGTGTTAATCTTTACTACTCTCTTCTCCTTTTTTTGTAATTTATTTTTTAAAAGATTTTATTTATTTATTTGAGATAAAGCACACAAGCATGAGCGGTGGGGAGTGGCAGAAAGAGGGAGAACCAGATTCCCTGCTGAAGCAAGAAGCCCGATGCGGGAATTGATCCCAGCACACTGAGATCTGAGATCATGACCTGAGCCAAAGGCAGATGCTTAACTGACTGAGCCGCCCAGGCACCCTTCTTCCTCTTTTTTTTTTATTTTTTTTTATTTTTAGATATTAGAAGGCCCTAAGACTTGGTCCTCTTTCTCATCTTTTTATTGCATTCTTTCTTCCTTGGCAATCCCATTGACAGCTGTGGTTTTGCTTTTTAATTTCTTTATGTCAGAGCTCATTTTGGAGTTCTAGACCCACATTACCCCCTTTCTGTAAAGCAACTAACTTTGAATATTTCAAAGGCAACTCCTTTCATTACATCCAAAGTTGCACTCAGTTTTCCTTTAAATATCATGCCCTCCTCTGACATTCTGTATTTTAATAAATGTGGCCATGCTTTGTCAAACTAAGCAAATTAGAAATTCAGAGGTTCTAATTCTTCCTCTTTTTTAATTCTCCATACCAGATATATTTCCCTGTTCTGTATTTATATTTTCTAAATATGTGCTCCTTCCTAACACCACAACTCTGATTAAAGGCTCTTATCTCAACTGGACTACTAAAATAGATGCCATCTCATCTTTCCCCTTCCCTTCTGGACCACCTTGAATCTGTTCTTACATGGAAGCCACAGTGATATATTTTAATTATAAACTTATTTGTGTTATTTTCTGCTAAAACTCTTCCAAAAATGGCCCATTATTCTTGTGACAAATATACATTCAAAATTCAACTCCTAACCCTTTTAAGGTAATTTTAGACCATTCTTCCTCTCTCTATATATATTTCATCTATAAAAAAAATCTTTAGATCTAAAAATTCCACTTTGATCTTTCTGCTCATGCCACCAGCTCCAACCTGGCAACCACTGTAAGCAAGTTACTCATCATCTCAGATCCAACATCTTTCTCAGGTGAGCCTAGCCCCTAGCACCTTTTCTAGTTCCATTCTAGCCTCTCATCACTCACAGTCATTTACTCTTTGTCACAATTATTATAACTTATAATTATACATGCATCCCAAATTAGAAAATGAGCTCTGTAAAGTGACATTTATATCTATTTGTATTCACCTGAATGATAACCCAGTGCCTGAAATATACATATCAGATGCTGAAGATTTTTTTTTTTTGAATGTCTAAAGGAACAACCTGGTTTATTTTGCATATCATCAAGATGAATTGGATCAATACATTTGTTCCATGTTCTCTCCATTCCCCCTCTTTTCCACATGGTAACTTTACTTTAATAGCATCTTTCTTCCAGTGCTGCCTCAGTGTCTTCAATGATCTATGAGGGCATAACACAAGGTTAAGAATATGTTTTCTGAAGAGGGCTGTGTGGTTCAAATGACTTGTCTCCTTTCCTAGCTTTGAGAACTTAGTAAGCTACTTAATTGCTGTGTTTTGAGTTCATCTATAAAAACAGGGATTAATATTGATTTATAAGATTATGTGAGAGTTAAATTAAACTGTATTTAAAGCCCTTGGAAAAGTACATGATATATGTTCAATAAATATTATCAAATATTTTCAATCATATTTTTCATGTATTGGAAACTCTGAAGGGATATAAAGGGCGATACTGGGGGCAGATACTCTATTTTTGAGGAACTGTTTGGTACAAACAGTTTCATAGTAGAAATTTGGAATCTGCTCAAAACACTAATTTTACAAAACTAATTTTTTCTCAGTAACAATGCAGTTTTCATAAACATTAAGGGGAATACAGGAAAAAGACTCTGTCTTAGATCTTTAGGCCCTGCTAAGGAGAAAAATGACAAAATACTGGTCAGCAATTCATCTTTTGTATAAATGCAGATGTTTTAAGTTGTAGCCTTGACTTGGGTATCAGACTTAAAGGAAAAATTACTTAATTGGTTTCTATAAAGAACATGCTTATTCTAGACTTGATTTTTAAATAGAATGTTCATTTTGATGAGGATTATTACAGTTGCAGAATTTTCTAGCTTACTTCAATATGTTTCTGAAAAAAAAATATTACAAAGTCTAGAAATAACCAGAATAAGAGGAAATTTATATAACAGTTGAATTATAATAAAACATGGTAGGTATTTTGCATCTTTTCTCTGATAACACTGAAAATTATTTACTCACAATTATCTTGTGGGTTTTGGGGGGTATATTTTGAATTGGTTATTATAGTTAGTTTGTTCTTGTGAAGAATTATGCATGCAGACCAAAAATATAGATATACAGGAAAATAATTAATACTTCCCTTGTTCTAAATTTAAATGGCACCCAAATCTACTACAGTCATAATTTGGTTGTACAATTTTCCTTTACCTTTTATAGCAAGATTATAGCTTGAAGGCAGCTTCAAGTGTCTTCCCAGAGATAGAGATGATATGAAATATAAGAGTATATGACACTCACTGACTCCACTGAGATTTTTGTCTTGTCTCAAATATATACTGCAAGGTACCAAAAAGTTATAGTTTAAACAAAGCTATAGGCAAGAATAAAAACAATGTCAACTATGGAAATACTCTGAATGTTAAAATATTTCTGTTAATTTACATATATCCATATTAATAATTACTAATAAATTGATAAGGCCAATTAACGTATAAAAAGATAGTCAACTTCATTACTAAAAACATGTTTACAAATTTAAAAAGCAATATAATTTTAGCCTAGCATATGAAAATATGTAACAAGATCATAATATTCTGAGTAGAGGTTTATATGTACTTACAAACTCAGTTCATGTACATAGTACAACCTACTAAAGGACAATTTAAAAATAAATATTCAAGGAGCACCTGGGTGGCAGCTTAGTTTGTTAATCGGCTGACTTCGGCTCAGGTCATGATCCTAGGGTCCTGGGATCAAGTCTCATATTGGGCTCCCTGCCCAGAGGGGAGTCTGCTTCTCCCTCTCCCTCTGTCTCTCCATCTCCCTCCACCCACTCATGCTCTCTGTCTCTCAAATAAATAAAATCTTAAATAAATATATATGTATGTATATATGCATATGTGCATATATACATACATATAAATGTATATACATATATGCATATGCATACATATATACATATATATGTTTTATTAAAGGCTATATATACATATATACATATATGTATATACATATATGTATATGCATACATATGTGCATACATACATACATATATATGTATATACACGCACACACAAAGTATTTCAAATGTGAATACTCTCACCCTCAATTTTTTATTCTTAGAAATTTTTAGTATTTTTAGTAGTAGAAAATATTTATATAAGAAGTTTTTTTTTGAAAGTTACAAAGATAGAGTTCCCATACATCTCACACCCATTTTCCCCTATTATTAACATCTTCCTTGGTGTGGTGCATGTGTGACAATTAATATTGTATTGTAATTAATATTGTACTTAATATTGACATTTAATATTGTCATTAATATTGATGCATTGTGATTAACTAAAGTCCATATTTTATTCAGATATCCTTGGTTCTTTTTTTAAGATTTTGTCTATTTATTTATTTGAGAATGAGCAAGAGAGAGAGAAGGAGTGGTGGGAAGGGTAGAGGGAGGGAGAGAAGCAAACTCCCTACTGAGCAGGGAGCCCAATGTGGCCTAATCCCAGGACCTTAACCAAGATCATGACCTGAGCTGAAGGCAGATGCTTAACTGCTTAACTGACTGAGCCATCCAGGCACACCCAGATATCCTTGTTTTTTATCTAATGTCTCCATTCTTTTCCAAAATCCCTTCCATATTACCATATTACACTTCGTCATCATGTCTCTTTAGGCTGTGTCTCTTGGCTGTGAGTTTCTCAGACTTTTCTTATTTTTCATCCCCTTGATAGTTTCGAGGGGTACTGTTAAGGTATTTTGTAGAATGTCCCTCAATTAAGATTTGTCTGATTTTTTTTTCCATGGTTAGACAGGAGTTATGTTTTCTTTGAGAGGAAAACCACAGAGGGAAAGTACCATTTTCATTACAAATGAAATGTACTATCAGCACAATTTATCACTATATGTTAAACTAATAGTGGATGATCACCTGGATGAGGCAGTATTGGTCAGTTTTCTTTACTATAAAGTGACTCTTTTCTTCTTCCCATATTGGACTCTTTGGAAGAAAGTCACTGTGTACAACTCACCTCCTTGAAGGCAGAGCATTTACATAAATTCTTTGAAATCTTTCTGCACAGAAGATTTGTCTGTTCTCTCCCATTTATTTATTTCAATAATTTATTTACATTAGTATGGAGTCATGAAAATTCTATTCTAATATCATTTATAAAAACACAACTTTAAAAATACTTTAAATATCCATCATTTATTCTCCATGGTTAAATAAGTATGGAAATTTTAGCAATGGAGTAATATATAGCATGTTATATCAACATATATATTGACATGGAAAGATATTATAAGATACTTATTCTTAGGAAAGTTACATTTTTACCAAAAGACAAATAAAATAAAGTATATGAATGAGTATATGTATATGTGAGTATATTTTTAAAGATCTGAGATGAAAGAAAAATGTTGAAAGTGATTATATCTAGATGTTGGGATTATGGAAATACTTTAAACTTTCTGTATTACATAATTTTAAATATTTTTGTTTGGATAATTTTTATACTGAATACATCATTTTTGTCTTTAATTTTTTCCACATTGAATTCTGTTTTAAATGCACATTACTATTCACCTTTGCACAGTTTTACTTTCTTCTTGCGTTCTATATAGTGACAAATAATTGGCTTAGTCCAGTTCTATTTAAATAAATCTATCCACCCATGGAATAGAAAGATCTGCTATTTGCTGGGTGTACTAAGTAACATGTCCTTTGCATGCATCCTTGGACTTTATGATGCAAAAACCTATGTGTCATTAACATTAACATCATCATCATCACAGAAATGAAATTCTTAAGACTAAAACTTGTGATGAGTCCCACAGTTAGTAAAAGGAAGAATAGTCAAGTTTTGAACAAGGACATGTTTAAATCCAAAGTTCAGGTTCTTAGTCATTACATGCAGAACACTTGCTCCTATACAAGACTGCCCCCACTCACTTATTTAATGCCACCTGCTATCTCTACCTTGTCTTTACACCTTATGTCAAAATACTCTCCTTGAATCCCCACTCATTTAATAACTCATCCAGATGAGTCATCATTGTGTTTTCCCTTAAATTTTAAATGTATTCATGAAGATGTACTGCCCTCTGATTCCACACACCTATAGTTATGAGTTGGATGATATTGCTAACAAATTGGGGCAATATCAGGCCCACGTTATTATTAGTCACATTCATAAAAGCAGTCTGTTGTATTGGTATGCTGTATTTGTGATGCACATAGACTTTTTCATTAGCTTTCAAAATTAATTCCAAAGAAAGAGAAAATATAACCCTTACCCCTTTGAGAAGGACAAACATAATTTTTATAAATGAGTTACCCCTTCAAGAAAGAATTCTGTTTTAATTAAAGGCTAAGTATGAAGTGATCACTCGTTCTTTTGTTTGACCAGGTTTAATAAATTGTCTGTGCACCT
Organism: Taxidea taxus jeffersonii; assembly: GCA_003697995.1. Taxonomy (NCBI): domain Eukaryota; kingdom Metazoa; phylum Chordata; class Mammalia; order Carnivora; family Mustelidae; genus Taxidea; species Taxidea taxus. The sequence continues at coordinate 8,643 of RCUC01145221.1, forward strand.
GAATATCTTAAATACATTATGATCACAGACCTTGACAATCTGGTGCAGTTGGGCCATGAGCAAAAGTCTTAACTGAGGTTGCATTATATAATACTCTACCATACCTCAGTGAGTTTTGCATGTAGTTTTTTCCCGACACCTCATTCATATTTAAGGAACTGTTTTCCTCTTACCCCTTTGTAAATATGTGTTAAATTTAAGTTTTCATGTTCTTCAGTTGTTAACATGTTTTAGGTTAATTGCATGAAGTCATAAAACATGGCCAGTGTAGGTTATAGTTAAATTTCAAAAAATGAAAACTGCTGTTAATTACTCAAAAAAGTAAGCTCATAAGGTAATAGCTAGTTTTCTGGTTTTTTTTTTTTAAGTTTTCTGCCCCTTTTGGCTTTCCCCCCCCCCCCTCCAACACAATATCTTGATTTTTACATAATTCACAAGTCACATAACACTAAACCCAATGTTATATCTAATTTTGAGATATTTACTCATTTTCCTAGCAGTGGAGGTGATAAGAATCTTGTATTACTGAAAATGCTACCTACCATAATGGGTTTGCTCTCATTTTATAGGAGAGTGGGGATGTTATTAAGTAATATTTTATATTGTCAATTTACTGTTGATAATAAATATGGTTGTTCCTCTCAACCAGTCACCTTCCTTAGATCATGTTTTTGGTATAGGCATATGATATTCGTCAATGCTTTGTGGAGATGGTCTTTGAAAAGTGCTTAATTGTTGTGAACAATAAAAGAATAATAATTAGAAAAGGTACAGTCCTTGTCCACTTGAGTCCACTTAAAGTTTCTGTCAGTTGAGGAAATCTAAATGTGTATTAAATTTGTTACTGGAATATTTATGAATTATGCTCAACCTAGAAAAGAAGTTTAACAACACAAAAACAAAACAAAATAGAAACCCCAACCAGCTATGAAGTTCTTTAGGACTAATGCATAATAACACTGAAATTATAGCAATTATCCCTTCAAATTGTGTCCCCAGAATGGCAGAATACAGTCTTCCATGTGGAGGCAATAAACAGGAGAGTTGCATATTTAACATTATGCAGAAAATATGTTAATTATAAATATGTTAATAAGTAAGTTGCAAAATGGCATGAGTAGCAGATGAGAAGGCATTTAATCAACCAGTGTCAAACAATATGCTGTTGTGGTTCAGAGCCAAGAATTTTGACATTCATCTCATTTAATACTCATGACAATTAAGGGAAGTAACTGCTATTACCTTTATTTTACAAATGAGAAAACTGAAGTCAAAGGTCATTCTGTGCAAAAAAAAATGGGTCAAAGTGTTAAGGAAACAGATCTAGGCAGAGGACATCAAGAAGGAAAAGGCCCGGGACACCTGGGTGGCTCAGTGGGTTAAAGCCTCTGCCTTCAGCTCAGGTCATGATCCCAGGATCCTGGGATCGAGCCCCAAATCGGGCTCTCTGCTCAGTGGGACGCCTGCTTCCCCCTCTCTCTCTGCCTGCCCCTCTGCCTACTTGTGATCTCTCTGTCAAATAAATAAATAAATAAGTTTTTAAAAAATTAAAAAAAAAAAGGAAAAGGACCTCTTAGAGATTTCTAAACTTCTAGAGAAAAAAAAAAAAAGTCTCTTTTTTATTTTTATTTTGTTAAACTAAGAGACTTGATCCTCAGAAACTTACATATGTAGAAATCAGCAATTACTAGTCAAAAATAATTCTTCCAAGAGCTAAAAATCACAAGCCTCTATGGAAGTCTCCTTAAAAGTTGCTTAAATGATTCTGCCTCCCATCTTAAGACCATGTGGCCACAAGACGTTTAAAAACAAATGAATCACATCATTGAGTAAGAAGTCTCATTGATTACAATATTTTTAATGCTCCAAAGCATGTCACTTTGGGCCCCTTCTTCTGTACCCACTGTCACATAATTACTCTACTGAAGTTTTCCTATTTGTGCTGTTACTTCAGGGAATGAAAATAAATGAAGTGGAAATGCATTGATGGCTCTGGTTAGTGAAGAGGTCAAATGAACTCCTGGCTCTGCACTTTGCCACCACAGAAGGCAGTGGCTTCCACAGCAAATAGTCCTATTAAAAAGATCTGTGGCATTGGAAGTGGAAAAGTTGGTTCTTTGGGGGTTCCAAGAGCAGAAAGAAATGTTAACATTGTTTTCATCATTCATGTACAAATGATCTTCTTACTGTTAATTAAGCAGGAGAGCTAAGGAGGCAATGATAGGTTTGGCTAAGATAAACATTTCCTTTAAAAATGTATGTAGTTTTAAAAGAATTACCATGTTTAGGATTGCCAGATTTAGCAAATAAAACTACAAGATACCCAGCTAAATTAGAATTTCAGATAAACAATGAATGATTTTTCAAGTATGCCAAAAAATATTTAATGGTACATACTTATATTTTTGAAAATTATTTATTGTTTATCAGGTCATCTAAGGATTCTATATTTTATTTGTCGACCCTACTAGAAAATGTATCGACTAGAAGACATTTGGGGAATATGAAAATAAGATGATAGCTCAATAACACTTCAGAAAGAAGAATGGATATATCAAAATAAAAATCAAATGTATCAGCCTATGAGTTACCATTTTTCAAGGCCAAAGCCTATTAGGCATGAAAGAAATGTCAGTTCCCTGAAATAAGGCTGAGGTGGCTACTCTCTTCCCAGTTCTGTAGAGGTAAATGCTGTACTTTCCATAAATGATGTTGCTTTACTGCTGAAGATACAAAGGCTCACATATCATGTCCATTGCATCTCCTGGGTTTTCTAATCTTTATTATTAAGAGGCATTGGCTGATATTTATTTAGTTTTAACTTCAGACTTAATTTTGGTCAGTGTTTCTATGTATGTATAAGGTTTGTTTTGAAGGACTTGTAGAACTTAGAAATTAAATGGGATTTCTGATTTTTTGTGTATGGCTGTGCCATTTACATTTTATAATTTTGGCAGATGAAAAAATGAACAAAAAAGGCAAATTTTCAAAAAACTCAATGAACCTTATAGCTTTAGACACTTAATAAGAATGGGGTTCAAAATATCAGCCTAGCTAGAGATGAAATGACAAGGGCTATCCACTCTTATGCTTATGAACATACACTTACTTGCTAAATTTAAGAGCAACACCCTGTCCACATGTCCATTTTCTCATTGGCAAACTGATAGACAATATAGAAAGAATGTCAAAGCTGGGTACATTCCATGACATTCACGGGTTTCTCTGAAAATTCACAAGTGCATGTCACAGAGGCAGGACAAAAAGGTGGCTTGTTACAACAATCTATATAGAAGACAGGGGCTTCATGTCTCAGAGATTGACAAAGCATTCAGCTACTGGTCTGGAGAATGAGGTTCGAAACAGGAACTAAGTTTCCCTGAATCCCTAGCCAAATGTATTAATTAACTGCGTCCCTCTCTACCTAGAGTCTCAGAAGTTTTCTATCCTTCAGTTTGAGATTTTCACAATTAATTCATCTTCTTCCCTGTTTTTAGGTTATACTTTTATTTATAAATGGTATTCATGCTTGGGTATTGTATTAAAAGCTACACAAAAACACCAGGCCAATTTTCTCTCATTCATCATACGCAAAAGTTGTTTTATCTTGTGAATATTTTTTGCAGTTGTAGACCTCATATAGAGAGACAGATAAATGGATACACACATATAAAACTCTGAATTTTATATATGTATGTTTAGTATAATTACATATATAAAAATATATAAAAATATTTATTTTAAAATGGTTTTGCTGAATTCCTAAGATGATGCAGGCAATAACTCCATCTTGGAAACATACTCCCCTTTAGAAGATTGAGAATGCACATTTGTAAATTTGTCACACTTTGGTCACATTCTTGTTTGCCTCATTTGGTTGGTGTTTGCCTAGTAAGCCGCAAGTCTCCAGCAAGAGCATGAGGCTTTCCTTGGGCAACTGTAGGTGCTCAATGAATAATTAATCACCAAATGAAACTGTAGCAGTTACCAGGAGGTTAGCCACCAGGCATCTGCTACTATCATGTGCTAGCTTGAGAGGAAAATAACTAACTAACATGAAATCGGGTAATTTCTAATGAAATTAGGACCTTCCTTTCCAAAAAAAAAAAGTCTGCTGCTGGAATCATTCAATAATAATAATAGTAAAAAGAGTAAGAGAAAAATGATCAGCATTTTTTCCCAACTTTTCTGCAAGTGAGTTGATAAAAAGCCATCTGCTATCATTCATAAATGCATTTCCAGACTTTAGCATTTTCTCAACTTCCCTGATGCCTTTTTGGCAGTTTTATTCTCCCCTCAACCACCACCCCCACCACCATCCATTGTGGCCCCTTACTATGCTGTAACAGTTTTGAGTTCTGTGTCTTCCTGAAACATTGATAATTTCCACCTCATATATTGTAGTGCTTGCAACTAGGAAGGGAAAATTGTGATGTGTCATCATCTTGTCTTTAAGAGATTTCATTTGCAAAATTCTCTTAGTGCATACCTTACTGTTACACTAAGTTAGACAACTTGAATACCACATTATAACCTGGCAAATCCTAACATATTCTAAATTACTAGCAAGAAGATCAAATAAAGGATACATAAGTTTGCTAGTCTGTGGATAAGTGGGGGAAGAAGGAGAAGGAAGCAAATATAGAGAAATGATAGAGGTTAGGAATTGTGTTCCTTGAATAAAATTGGCATAACTCTGTTGAAATATTAAGATGCACTGGAGATACAAAAAGGCCAGACAAAGGAACACTGAAATCAGATAAATCTCTTCATCACATAACCAGAAAATGTGAAAGAACTGATGCTGAGGTATGTCAAAAGTATATTGAAAAGTTACCTGAAACTTTTTATCACCCCCAATCCTATGATTCCTTTGACTTCTCTGGTCATCAGTTGGTCAGTTGTATGTGTCACATTATGCCACCTGATCTTCTGTCTTCTGATCAAGAAGATTTAATTTCTAATCAGGATAAAATCTGTATGAAGAGTTCAAAATTGTCTTCTTTGAGACTTCTTCTTGATCACTGCCTTCCAATATGCTTTCCTGGCCATTTTTCTTTTCCATGTTTACTGATCTGAGGTGTCCTTTCTATGGGAAGCCCAAAAGCAAGATCCTGACTTCAGGATCTTTGACCCTCTGAGTGTGTGGCTTGATTCTCTGCAAACCCTGGATCTCAATAAAAGTTTTCTTTATCTTTTACTCTTTGTTCACAGTCCAGGCCAATATACATAAAAATGCTTTTTATGAGGTTTCATATTAAATTTTTAATTTAAGCTCAAAATTTTGCCAGTCATTTGAAAACTGGTTCTTCATTATCCCTCATGACCCAAAGCATTAACCAAGCCAGAGAGGTAGGTAAAGAAGTGGTGAGATATGCAAGGATTTTTTCATAGAAGTGATTTGTCAGAGCATTGCTCTTTCTCTTTCTCAACAAATATCTGTCTTTAGAGAAACTTAAAAGTTACACATTATTTTCCTTGAGCAAATGCTAGAAAATATTTTTATTAAATTTAGGGTACATTCATATCCTTAACTATAAAATAAACATCTTACTGAAGTGAGGGTTTAGAAAAGATGACTCCAGGGGCACCTGAGTGCCTTGGTCCCTTAAGTGTCTGCCTTTAACTCAAGTCATGATATCAGTCAGGGTCCTGGGATTGAGCCCCACTTCATGTTCCCTGCTTCTCCCTCTACCTCTGCCCCTCCGCCCCACTCATACTCACTTGCTCTCTCTCATATAAATACAGTCTTAAAAAAAAAAAAAAAAAGAGATGACGCCAACTTCTCTCAACTTTGTTGAAGTATCATTTACCATAAAATTCACACATTTAAAGTGCACAACTCAAGGATTTTTAATATATTTAGAGTTGTATAACCATCATCACAAATCAATCAGAATATTTCATTAACCCCAAAACTCAAAACTATTTAGCTCTGCCTACTTCTACCTTTACCCCTAGGTGACCACTAATCTACTTTCTAATCAAATTTGCCTTATTCTGGGCATTTCAAATTTATGTGATTGTCCAGGCCATGTTTTTTCTTACTGGCTCCCAGTGTTGAGGGTGCGCCAGTACTTGTCAGTGTCCCATGGGGGAGGATCACAGTCAGCACCTGGAGGAAGCTGATGGATTTCTCCATCTGCTCTCTCTGTGCTGGGTCGCTATATCGTCTAGATGGTGGAAGGGTGCTTTGTGCCCATGAGTAAATAGACTTTTTGTTTGTTTGTTTGCTGTAGTCCTATGAGCTTGCTTTAAGCTCCACAGACTATTAGAGCAGATGACCTAGAAAACTTGAAACCTGTTCCTTAAGTGGCAGCCACAAAAGCTGGGTTGTTGGCTGTGTGTACAAGGTCCTCCTAGGGAGACATTGGTTATTTGGAGTGGGCTTGAGTGAGAGGCAAAAATGGTGTCTGCTGGCTTTCTTGGTCCCCAGGGTGGAGCACAGATAGCTCCCAGATGTGTGCTAAATTAGAAACTTGACCCTCTGGCAGTGGCTTTTAAAGTATGCAAATAGTCCTTTTTCAGGAAAAGACTAGGAAATGGGATTTTGCTTGCTCTTTCTGTGCTGAAACCTTGGAGCATAGCCACAGTAATGCAGGCTAGTCCGAAGAAAGGTAGGCGGGGACAAGGGGCTCTCAACCTAAGAGGAAACCATCCTTAAAAGGATTTTACAGTACCCTGTGAGGAGCCCTCCACTCTTTCCCCTGTGATAGGTAGATGACAAAAACCTGGTTGGATGACAGGCACAGGGAGGGTTTATCAGATTAGAATAGCCCATCAACAAATCCATAAAAACCCCGAGATTTAGAAACTCCTGTGGCAACCCCCTCCCTCTTCGGGAGCTTTGTACTATTGCTCAATAAGCTTTACTGTCACTCAATAAACTTTGCTTTGCTCCCCACCACTCTTCATCTGGTCTACCTCCTCATTCTTCCAAGCAGCATGACCAAGAACCACAGGCGTTGAAGGAAAAGAAACCCTGCAACAATGTATCCTTGCTAGTCCATTAAGAGCAATGTTTTCTGGGATGCCTGGGTGGTTCGGTGGGTTAAGTGGCAACCTTCAGGTGAAGTCATGATCCCAGGGTCCTGGGATTGTGTCTGACATTGGGCTTCCTGCTCAGCGGGGAGCCTGCTTCGCCCTCGGCCTGCTGCTCCCCCTGCTTTTCCCGCTCTCTCTTTCTCTGACAAATAAACAAATAAAATCTTAAAAAAAAAAAAAAAAAGAACGAAGTTTTCTGTCATCTGTGGGTCTCTGGATGCAAGTTCTGTTGGCTTTAAGAGCTAGATGTTTTGGGGGGGACATTTCCTAGGTGGGAATCTTAAAAGTTGGAACTTTAGATGTGGGGTCCAAATCCATCATTCCTTAGAGAGAAGCTGGGAGTTTTGAGTTCCTTCCTAATTGAGGAGTGAAGGGTTTGGACATGGTCTTTAAATATAACCCTAATTCTGAAGTACTGTGGCCATATACACTCCAGTTATGCACATCTCATTTACACTATTTTGTGGAACTTAAAAAAAAAAAAAAAAAAAGCAAAAAAACAACTTTAATTGAGGACTGCCTGGCTAGCTCGGTCAGTACAGCATGGGACTCTTGATCTTGGAGTCATGAGTTCAAGCCCCTTGTGGAGTGTAGAGGTTACTTAAACAAAATTTTTATTTGATAACACAAAATACAAAAATAAAAATCCTTATTTGAAATTCATATATCAAAGCATTACTGCAAAAAATAAAATCACAGACTGGAAAACTGAAGTGTGTGCTTGAAAGAAAAAAAAATCCCAAATCAAAGGAGTTCAGTGAAGTATTAAAATTGGTAGGAATTAAAATGATGAATAAAGTGTCAAAATTATCACTTCCAATTAGAATGGAAAGCATGGACATTGACTTTTGAGGAGGTGGATGAAGATTAAGTTTCACTGATGTCGAATGCAGGTATAAGTAGTCTGAGAATACTAAATGAGTGTTTTTGCAGTATCAGAAATGTTAAGGACATTTTTCTCTCATGCAAACTATAAGGAAAATCTTCTTTATTGGACTGCACAGCCTTGAAGATCACTATATATATTTCCTGAATTACTTAAAAAGCATTCCTACCTAGCAGGGACCTGATGCTGGTGTCAAATCCATCCTAATGTCTGTTTTTGTAAACAAAGTTTTGTTGGAACAAAGCCACCCCCATTTTTTGACAATAGTCTGTGGTTGCTTTCACCCTGTGGGGCAGAGTTGAGTAGTTGTGACAAAGACCCTATAGCCCACAAAGCCAATATTGATTTTCTGGCCTTTTACAGAAGGTTTATCAATGTCTGTTGCACAGTAAACTTTTTTAAAGTTAGTGCATGGGAATCCTGGTTGGCTCCGTCATTAAGCATCTGCTCTTAGCTCAGGTCATGATCTCAGGGTCCAGGGATTGAGCTCTGAGTCAGGCTCCCTGCTCAGTGGGGAGTCTGCTTCTCCTTCTCTCTCTGCTGCTCCCCCTGCTTGTATGTGCACTAACTCTCTCTCTCTCACTATCTCTGTCAAATAAATAAATAAATAAATAAAATCTTTAAAAAAAAGAAAAAGTTCATATCACTTTTAAAATTGGATAATTAGGTTTTGTCATCTCAATAAATTTAATTGTATGCATGTTAGGATAGAAATGATTAAGGAAGGAAAAGAAATAAAACCTTTATTGCTTTGGGACACTGCTGCTAATGACCAGTTTCATGTTTACGATTACAAATCTCTGCGACACTCCACCAGACACAGTCTGCATTGAAATAAGGATGCTGCAGTTAGATCAGTCTGGAATTATTTTCCCTGAAAATTTAGTGTTTGGCCCTAGAAGTGAGTTTGATGAGACCAAGGGCTAAGCCTAGACAAATTGTTTCTATTTAATGCCATGTCAGACACCCACGGTTAGAGTTTTGGACATTCTCCCTCCCTCCCTCTCTCTCTTTCTCTCTCTTTCTCTGCCTTTCGGTCTCTGCATCAGTCCCTCTCAGTCTTCTTTTTTGTCTTTCTCTTCCTGCATCTGGTTCTCCCAATCTCTTTGCCTCCTCTCTCTTCCTCTACTTCTTGCCATCCTCTTCTGGACTCCCTAATTCACAAAAGCCACACAAATTCAATCGCTGCAGCTTTGTTTCTACACCGTAACTTTCAATATTTTATTAGAAACCCAAATTGAAAGCTACCTAATGATCCCAGGAGAAGCCTCTCCCAGTTTCACATAACCTCTAAACAACATTCCAGAGGCAATCTCAGAGGGCCTCAGTGGAGCGGGCACTGCCAAGCCACCGGTGCAGGGGCAGTTGAAAGTAATATGCATTTTGGTTCCTCCTCTTTGCTTTTAGCACAGCCATGGGGTCCTACAGACGTTTGCTCCTGGTACTACTGGCTTCTCACTTTCATTTTTATTAAAAAACTAACAAGGAGCATTAAGCAGCTCCCTGTTTAATTTCCCATAGAAAAGCAATAGTTTCGAGCAGCCCACTGGTGGAGGGATATTTAAATGCAAAATGCACAGCTGTGCCAAATGTATGCACCCGAGCAAAAAAGGTTTTTTAATATGACAGGTTAATACCATGGATTTTTATTTCATTTGCCACTGAAACAGCTAATCAGAGAGAATTGGACTGGTGGAAGCAGAGGTGAAATTGGGTAGTTGTTAAGAGACAAAAGATATTGCTTGTCAACCTTCTATGGTTTTAATATTATGCTCGTGAAGTGCTGCAGAATGGACCAAAACTTATCCCACTGAGGAGATTTGCTCTGACCTACCTTCACTTACCTGAGCCTCTTAAAGCTTCCTCCACAGAGACACTACGTGAAAACCCTGTTTTCACCCAGCTATGTGCTCAGGCCCTGCATCTGTCCTACCCAATGAGGGAAAAATTATATTAAAGCAAAAGCTAGAAAAGATCACACAGAGGAAATCTTTATTTTATTTATTTATTTATTTATTTATTTATTCATTTATTACACAGAGGAAATCTTTAAGTCTCCCTATCAGTCTGAACACTTGGCTTCCCTTTGGCTCTGGATAAATAGACACATAGTAATGTGAATGATTGTAGAAAAGAAAATGCCCTAAGCACAGATTTCATGAAATCTCTGTATAAGCCAGGTATCATGTCAGATGACCAGCTTAGTCCAGCCCAGCTTTATGGGAGAACAATCCTTTAATTACATTTTTTTTCCTTAAATTTTATTTATTTATTTGTCAGAGAGAGAATGAGCACAGGCAGACAGAGTGGCAGGCAGAGGCAGAGGGAGAGGGAGAAGCAGGCTCCCTGCCGAGCAAGAAGCCCGATGTGGGACTCGATCCCAGGACACTGGGATCATGACCCCAGCCAAAGGCAGCTGCTTAACCAACTGAGCCACCCAGGTGTCCCCTTTAATTACATTTTTAACAGATGTCTCTCTTCAGCGGACACTGTTTCCTTAGGCCAACTTTCCATAATGACCTTACTTTTTCTTTAGTTCATACCATACACATCCTAGTGAAAAGCCTTATAATGAATAATAATGCTTCCTGATAGGGAGCTTGGCAAGACCTCTCAATGGTATTTAAGATCTTAGGTAGATGCAATTATGATGTTCACACCCGTTAGGTGTGTTTTTCCTCCTAAAGAACAAGGTTTTGTCAACAGATAGGTCAAAAAATAACCTTCAGTGTCAAAATGAATATTGACAAGTATGCTCTGAATTGTCTCTTTTAGAGTTTTTGCTTTTACTTGAAATGAATCTGTGCTTGGCCCCAGGGCACTTTCTCTAACATCACTATTCAAGTTCTAGCATTCAGTTTCTGAAGTCCAGACCCACTGCCACCTAGATCCCATTAGAATACAACTATAAAGTTTTGACACTTACATTCTATTTTTCAAATAGTAGAAAGGTCAAGTGATTAGGGTTTAAAAGAGGCCACAATCCACATATCTGAGGAGAACAAGGTGTTAGAAGTTCCCAAGCAGCAGACAGATTGCTCCTGAGTAAAGGAAGGAAATGTTTTGCATGAATTTGTTGACTTATAGCTCAGGAAACAGTTCCCTTGCTTTCAAATTAAATCATTTCTACCCTGCTACTCTTGACAAGCATCATGAAGGAAATATCTGAGGATCTGCGTGATGTTTTCGACAAGAAATGGAAAATGGCCATTTACAAATGACTGCTTTCATACAGGTCCTTCTTCTGTTAGCTAAGGCAAAAGAAGTTAGCTTCCTAACATGGTGAGCAGAAAGAGAGAGAGAAAGAAGGGAAGAAGGAAAGGTAAAAGAAAATTGTATCTGTAGAAATTAACTAAGAAAGGATTGATCTAAGGGGAAAGGCTGTTGTTATATTTCCAGAGGAGGAAGCAAATAGATCCCTGTAGTTTTATTAAGTAGACACCTGATATATGGGTAACTCTGAAATGACGTTTCCATCTCTTCTGGTTAAATGGTGCTATGCATGTATAATGCAACTTCTGAAAGCTGAGCCCAGAATACACATGGGTAGCAATATTTGCTGCCATTTGCCAAGTGTTTATTGCATGTCACATTAAGTGTTTTGTAAAAAAATGAAATTCAAAACCTTGTTTAGTGTTTAAGGTGACATAGGTCAGCATGAGAATAGCTGAAGAATGATACTTGGGGATTAAACCTTCTATCTAGAATCCGATTACTATAAAGTCATAATTCTTCCTACTTAGACTTTCTTCTCTCTTAGTCCGTGCTTGTCCCTTTGGTACAAACTCTTCTTCCATCCCCTCATTCCTAGCAACACATAATCTGCATGCTGATTCAATAGCCCTTGGTCCAACTCCAGTCAGCTTTACTGGGGTATAACTGACAGATAAATTGAAAATTTATTTTTATCTCTGAGTACAACAATAAAAGTTTATAAATCAACATATCCCCATGTCTCCTTTCATCTTCTACTCCCCCCTTCCTCCGTTTTTGTCAGTAAATGTAAACAAGCCCATCTTGCCAATTTACCCACCTGAAGTATTCATTTTTTTCCTGCTGGAGAGCTACACCAGTGAACTTCCAAAAAACTCAGCTTGTGTCCTTAATTTAAATAATAATGCTAGGAAGTAAATCCCATCCTGATCCACATGAATGAAAAATGGCTCCAACAGCACAGAGGTCTGTCTGGCCAGTCTCTAAGTTCCTCTCCAGGTCTGGAATACACTTAGGCTGTGAGAATAGCTCTGTCCCCTTGAGCACAGTAAAATAATGTTCACAATTAAGCCCTACAATTTATTTACTTATAATTATGCTTGTCTCTGCAGATTGCCTTTTCCTTAGCTTTCCAATGCCTGACTCTAAAGGCATTGTGTACTTTTATAGGCCAAAGTATCTTTTTAAAACTTTTTAAAAGTGGGTTTAGTTGTTATACTAACAAGAAAGTACTCAGCCGGGACGCCTGGGTGGCTCAGTTGGTTAAGCGGCTGCCTCCGGCTCAGGTCATGATCCCAGCATCCTGTGATCGAGTCCCACATCAGGCTCCTTGCTTGGCAGGGAGCCTGCTTCTCCCTCTGCCTCTGCCTGCCACTGTCTGCCTGTGCTCTGTCAGCCTGTGCTCGCTCCCTCTCTCTCTCTCTGTCTCTCTGACAAATAAATAAATAAAATCTTTAAAAAAAAAAAAAGAAAGTACTCACCCACAGAAAGTGAGTAAGACAGGAGTAACTGAAGTATTGGAACTCTAGGTGATAATAGCAATGAAATTCTAATTTAGTGAAGTCAAAGTGGGGAGTTTCCATCATTGTATAATCTGCATTTTTGATATTTTATTTCTTCAGCTTTACCCTTTTTATAAAATGCCTACAGGAAGAAGGTAACATCTAAGAAGTAAAAGTCAGCATTTATAAAAATCTAAAGTGATTCATTTATTCTTTATAGGAAAAAAATCATTATGTGAAATTAGTCGGAAGTGACATCAATAATGAATGACAAAGGAAGCATGTTGTACATATTTTGTCTTAATAGAGGAGACAAAAATGGAACATTTGAAAGCTAAACAGAAGCAAAAGCTTTATTCCATTTTTCATCTTATTATACTTTATCCTTTTGACAAATTTACAACACCATAATCTAACCTCCACTTTAAAAGTATGGTTTGATTTTAGGTATACCTATGTTTCATTTTGCCCATCTGACAGTTTTCTTCTCCTAGTCCTCCTTCCCCCTCTTCCTCTTTCCCTTCCTATTTTTTGTTTTCTTCCAAGAATCAGAGTCTGTCTGTAAGGATGCACATCTGTGTGTGTGTGTGCATAAGGGAAAGAGCATGCCTCTTCAGACATCAGCCTTTGGGAATTTCAGGATCTGAGATCAGGTCAGAACCTGGAATTAGTTGGAAAAAACAAAAGAAACTTTTTTGGCCAATAAACAACATTTGAGAACCATGGAACGTATAATTCTGCCAATCATCAAAGAACCTATGCTAGGGACGCCTGGGTGGCTCAGTTGGTTAAGCGGCTGCCTTCGGCTCAGGTCATGATCCCAGCGTCCTGGGATCGAGTCCCACATTGGGCTCCTTGCTCAGCAGGGAGCCTGCTTCTCCCTCTGCCTCTGCCTGCCTCTCTGTCTGCCTGTGCTCGCTTGCTCTCTCTCTAACAAATAAATAAATAAAATATTTAAAAAAAAAGAACCTATGCTAAACTTGATGGACAACTGTTGTTCAGTTGGCTGTGCAAAAGAATCAAAGCGTGTAGATTCACTGGTGAAACTTATGAAAGACTTCTCAGCCATGAGCTGTTAAAGGCAAACAGCAGAGAACAAGACAACAGGGGCTGAATAATACTGAGGCTCATTTCCTTTTCATCAGAAAGTGTTCACCTTCAGGCCCTAAGAAAGCAGTCAAACTGATCATTTGAGATAGGGATTGTCTATGATCACCACCAACATCAACCTCTTGGTGTTTGTTTTTATTTATGTTTTTATCTTGTTCTTGCCTTCATCATTCCTAATTTTAACATTCTCTTTTTTTTTCTGTAATGAAAGTGCTGTGTATTTCTCATACAAATGTAGAAAACACCTATGAGAAAACAAACAACAACAACAAAAAAAACAGATACAAATTGCTACCACACGAAGACAGCCACTTTTAAAAAAATATTAATTGATGTTTTGACTTGCTCCTTGATATGTCCTGGATATTTCTTCCTCAAAACATTGACTTCATCTCAGGTAGAGACTTCATCTTACATACATTTCAAAAATAAAATGAGAGAGATGCAAAGGGCAGGAATTTCTGTATCCTTCCATCAACATCACATAATACAGAAATAACTAGCGAAGCTACAAGTAGAACCAGTGAAGGTTTGCAGATTTATTTAGCAGGGAAGAAACAGAGAACTAAAAAGCAATGAAGACATACTGATTCAGAAGGAATGTGGCTATCCATCCAGCTCTCCATGTCGCCTGCAGCTATGCTCAGCCTAATCACATGGAAGACATAGAAGCTAATAGTCAACTGCACCTCCAAAGCATAAATCTTTATAGCTCCAGAGACAAAACATCTCAATAGTGTATGTGAGGAAGATGAGAATAATAATGTATCCAATACCTACAGAGTATCTGTGCACCCACTTCTATCCTGGCAAACAAAACAACGGTAATGAAATAATAGTTGGTCCTAGGTTTGTGGGAGAAT
>ML105377.1:0-18482 GCA_003697995.1 Taxidea taxus jeffersonii
TTTTAGGAGAAAGAAATGTACTGAACTGTAAGTAAAGTCAAATTTTAAAATGGAATAAAAATATTTCCCTGGTTTCATTTGGCTTGACAGGTGATTCATCCTAAAACTGATCAACAGAGATGCAGACTTCAGGAGGCTTGCAAAGATATTCTCCTTTTCAAAAATCTTGATCAGGTAACATTGGTTTTTAAGAATATTTTTGTCTTTCAGCTTTTCTCCTATTTGTCATTCAAACAGTTTTTGTCATCTTAGCCTCAGCCGTATGAGGCATAAAACTTTAGAATCATCCTACTTACAGATGTTTGCATTGTGTGACAATCATAACTCACAATGAGCTTTTCAGATGACTTTTAGTATTTCTCTGAATTGCTTTGGTACTTCCTCCGAGAAGATACCATTTGAGGACCATGCAGTTTGGTCATGTTAAAAGGAAATGTTCACATTCACATGACCCTGGCTTAGTTTGGAGGGTCTGAATTTATGCTGCAGAGTAATTTCTCCAAAGGTGCTAGTTATGGAGTCCTCTTCTCTGGTTACAGTTAACCCACTGGAGGTGTGTGACTTCTCGGGCCTGAGATGTGGGACGTGTCTTGTGATTACTTCTCAGCAAAGACCTCAGACATGGGGAGTGGTGTGTGGCTGCAGGGCTCTGGTATAGGATCTGTGCTTGGACCTATTTTCCATCCCTTGGGTGGAGATAGAGAGCAGGGGCTACCTCATGAGCACAGAGAATCTTCAGATTTCATTACTTCTCAACTTTGAGAGCCACACGCTGAAGCTGCATGAGTGGACGGGGCCTCCTGGAGAATCCTAGAATGTGCAGAGACAAGAAGGATGGGGTTGATGTTCCCCTCCTACCCAGCTCCTGCAAAGAAGTCTTTTAATGACGTCCTCACAATCATCCCTGATATCTTTAAAGCAGTCTGTTTGGTAGCTGTGTGGTTATAAGAATAGCCAGAACTTTAGTCAGTTTTGTTAGTTTCAGGTGAATAAAACAAGGACCATGACCTCAAGGAAAGGCTGGTTGTGAGAAATACTGGTCTGTGTCTCCTGTTTTCCCTAGAAGATCCATCTGTATCAGTGTAAAGAAAATTTGCTTTTACCTACTGAACAAAAACCCCTTGTAAATTTTGTATCATCAGATGTTCTAAGGGAAGTTGCTATGTCAATCTAATATTCAGTTTTCTTAGCGTTGAAGAAAACCATTTTACCATTTTATTCATAACTAAAATGTCAGATGTAATGATTTTTTTCTAACATTTTTGTCACAAAAATACTCAAATACAATAAAGTTGGAAGGCTTCTGCAGAACACACATTTATCCACTGCCTTGATTCTACGATTAACATTTTACTGTGCTTGTTATATTTTATACCATCTACCCATCTTTCAGCAAAGAGGTCAGTAAACTTTTTCTTAAAGAACAAAGTAGTAAATGTCTGTCACAACTACTCAAGTCTGTTATTGCAGCAGGAAGGCAGCCACAGACAATACATAAATGAAAGGGTGTGGCTGTCTCCACTAAAACATTATTTACAGCAACAGGCAGCTGTTTGCTGGCCTCTGCCTTAACCATCTTACTTTTTTGGGTTCACTTCAGAGTAAGTTGCAGATATCATTATACCTTCCTTTAAGAACTTTGGCATGGATATCATGGAACTAGAGTTCAGTATTTGTTTACAGTCTTTTTTTTTTTTTAAGATTTTATATATTTATTTGACAGACAGAGATCACAAGCAGGTAGAGAAGCAGGCAGAGAGAGAGGAGGAAGCAGGCTCCCTGCTGAGCAGAGAGCCCGATGTGGGGCTCGATTCCAGGACCCTGGGATGCTGCCTTCGGCTGCCTTCGGCTCAGGTCATGATCCCAGCGTCCTGGGATCCAGTCCCACATCAGGCTCCTTGCTCAGCAGGGAGCCTGCTTCTCCCTCTGCCTCTGCCTCCCACTCTGCCTCTGCCTGCCACTCTGCCTCTGCCTGCCACTCTGCCTGTGCTCGCTCCTGCTCTCTGTCTGACATAAATAAATAAAATCTTAAAAAAAAAAAAAAAAAAGGATCCAATCCAGAACCCAACATTGCATTAGGTCTTATTTCTCTTCATTTTGTCATTGTTTTCAGTCCTTCCTGGCCTTTTGTAATCTTGTCACTTTGAAGAGTACTGCTTCATTATTTTATAGAAAGTACCTCAATTTGGGTTTGTCTGATGTTTCATCATCATTGGACTATGGATATACATTCTTGGCTTGACTGCTACAGAAATTATATTGTCTCTTTCTGAGGGCATCATATCAAGGGGTCCATGATGTCAGTAGGCCTTATTGCTGGTGATGTTACTTCATTCATTTTTGTTGCTGAGTATTGTGCTATTATATGAAAAACTAGTTTGCTCATCCTTTTTTTTTTTATTGTTGATGGATACCGGGCTGACCTATTTCTTGTTTTTAGCTCTTATGAATAATGCTGTGGACATTTTGTACGAGTCTTTTTGTGAACTTTTTTTCTCCTTGCTCTTCAGTAAAATACCCGAGGGCAAAATTGCTGAGTCATAGGGTAGGTATATGTTTGGGTTTATAAAAATCTGCCAGATCTTTTTCAAAGCGGTTGTGCCATTTTGCATTCCTTCAACAATATATGAGATTCCCAGTTGCTCCATCATTTGATAATGTCTATCTTTTCAAATTTTAACCATTCTGGTGAGTGTATTTGTTTCGTTTTTAAAAATTTATTTACACCTACATTGGGTATAAAGCTTACTTAAAAAAACGGAAATAAAAATATATAAATAAAATTAAAAAATTTATTGCCCAAATTTCTGGTTTTAAATTTTCAAATTTACAAAAAAGTCTGAAGAATAATACCATGAATATTCGTGTACCCTTACCTAGACTGACCAGTTGTTAACATTTTGCCACATTTATTTTCTCTCGTGTGTGTATGTCTACACACATAAGTACATATGAACTGCTTTTTTACTTTTGTTCTGAGCCATTTATGAATATGTTTAAGACATCTTGACTCTTAGCCACTAAACACCTTAAGATGTATTTTCTAAGAACAAGGATATTCTCCCACATTAACACAAGACCATTAGTAACAGGGATGCAGTAGTGTTATCTAACACCCACTCCATATTCAGATTTTCCCAGTTCTCTACAGCTTTTTTGTTTTGTTTTTCAGTCCTGAATCACATGTTACCTTTGGTTGTCATGGTGTCATTTTAGTCATCTCCAGCCTAGAATCCTCCCCTTACATCTCACTCTATATCTTACGACACTGATGTTTTTGAAGAGTCCACACCAAAAGAAGAGTTACTCAGAACGAGAGGCTGCCAGTGGACAGCCCACAGGCCAGTTACAGCTCGTGTATGTTTGGTCTGTATTGTACATGAAAATTTGAATTGTTACCTGTATTTGAACATGAGATTTCTGGCAACACTGGGCTCACATTCCATGTGAGTGTGGAATGCACGTGACTGTCACTTCCTTTTTAGTATTTCTCATCTTGTACAGCATTCAACACACATGGAACTATGGAACTAGAGATGCTTTTAGTGACACTCAGTTATTTTAGGTAGCACCGTCACACTGACAGACACTAAATCACATGGAATTATGCAGTAGTAAAGCTTTTTCTTGCCACATCTGCAGTCCACATTCTTCCAAGGAGAAAGTCTTTCTTTGAGCTGAAGCTGGTATTCATTAGTACCCCTGACAGTCACTGCTCTCCCTCCCTGACAGGATGCTGGCCCTCAACTGAGACCACTGTTTTGTTCAAATTTAATAGCATTGTTTTGTTTTCACTGTAACTACCAGTACAGTAGTTACCTTCCTGTTACAGCAGGTAATGATAAGTAAGTAATGGTAAGTATTGTATATACATGTTTGAAGCAGTAATAGCTGTCCATTAATGTCAGTTTTTGAGTCCGCTTGTATGATACTTCCCTTAGACTTTTCTTTTTTAGTCATAAAAATTAATGAGCTAGAAACTATTAAACCCTTTTTAAAGTATGAATTAAGAGAGGTTCAGTGATGTGCATGGCTAGTCAGAGCAGTTGTGCCTTTCTGTGAGGTAACTTCTGAGTCCATCCCTACCCTATAGATTTGATGATCCTGTTAAGATCAACACCTGTAGGAAGGTGACATCACATGGCTTTACAGATGACACAGCGGAGCCATCAATGCACCTGACAGTCATGTGGGTGCCACTGGGAGGAGGCACACCATGACTTAGATGCCTATTTTTGCATAGATTATGGAATGTTGTTTAAAGCACTACTGCCTCAAAAAAACTCGGCACCTGTGCTGTGTTCATGGGAGTATAAAGCTGAGTGGCCAGAGGAAAACATTTGTTTCCAATAGCTTTAGGGATTTTGCTTGAATATGGAGAACAGTCTGATATATGTAATTCTACTAGGTAGTCGCAGACGGAGATAAGCATAGTCATTTTTTCCCCAGCAAATGTCAAAGCCATCTTCTCTCTTCGTGTGTATACCCACAGGAACAACTGTCTCAAGTCCTTGATGCCATGTTTGAAAGGACAGTCAAAGCTGATGAGCATGTCATCGACCAAGGAGATGATGGAGATAACTTCTACGTCATAGAACGGTAGGAGATGGAGCTTTGCAGATGTGTGGCTACCCTTAATGAGATTCATAATGCAGGGCATGTACCTCACCCTATGCTTTGTTCAGCCCAGAGAGGGTTAGGACCAGGTGTGCAAGCTTCTTAAAGCTTGTCCCTCTCCTCACTCATATGTGAAATTTTATAAACAGAGGATCATAGGGGAAGAGAGGAAAAAATAAGACAAAATCAGAGAGGGAGATAAAACATAAGAGACTCTTAATCACAGGAATCAAACTGAGGGTTGCTGGAGGGGAAGGGGGTTGGGGGATGGGGTAGCTAGGTGATGGACATTAAGGGAGGGCATGTGGTGTAGTGAGCACTGGGTATTATATAAGACTGATGAATCACTGACCTGTACCTCTGAAACCATAATACATTATATGTTAATTAATTGAATTTAAATAAAAATAAGTTTAAAAAAGGGGGGAAAAGAGTTGGGTGCTTAACTGAGCCATGCAGGTACCCCAAGAACTTCTCTTAATAAAAAGATTTCAAGAAGGGGAAAAAAAGAATGCTTGTCCCTCTCTGTCCACAGCCTGCCTCCCCTCCATCTAGTGCCATCCTGAGTCAGTACAACCCATATTTGGGTTGCCATTATCAATATTAAAGAGTCTCCTTGGGGCGCCTGGGTGGCTCAGTTGGTTAAGCAGCTGCCTTTGGCTCAGGTCATGATCCCAGAGTTCTGGGATTGAGTCCTGCTTCGGGCTTGCAGCTCCACGGGGAGTCTGCTTCTCCCTCTGACCCTCTCCTGTCTCATGCTCTCTCTCAAATAAATAAATAAAATCTTTAAAAAAAAAAAAAGAGAGAGAGACTCCTTTACAATTAGGCAAGATGTGCTTTATAATTATTTGCCATTGTTCAAGAAGCCATTTTACTATATTGTCATCTGGATCTTTCAGTCCCAGCCTAATTTTACACATGAATACACTGCCTTAGCTCTGTTCCAGGTATAAGCCATGTTGGGAGACATGAAATATGTGGGTTTGACCTGCTGGCCTTAGTGTGTCCTAAGTTCTTGAACCGTTACTGTTGTCTTGGGGGCTCCTTCTGACCCCCTCTCAGACCTGAAAGGAACCACCTTTACCAGATTACCTCCTATAGAATGCCTAGAAATGGCATCACTGGTAAAAGGTCTCTTTGAGGAATTTTTTTTAAAGATTTTATTTATTTATTTGACAGAGATCACAGGTAGGCAGAGAGGGGGGCTGGGAAGCAGGCTCCCTGCTGAGCAGAGCCTGATGTGGGGGTCAATCCCAGGACCCTGGAATCACGACCTGAGCCGAAGGCAGAGGCTTTAACCCACTGAGCCACCCAGGCACCCCAAGGAATTTGTTGTATGTTGTTAATTATCTTGCAGAAACATTGATGTATTTAAGTTTGCCTCAGTGGTTATTGAGAGTGCCTGTTTCTCTAAATGTTTGTGAGTTCTGAATATTATTCTTTAGCAGTCATTATCAGTCAATAGATAGAATATTATACCTTTTGGTTTCTTTATTTTATCTGTTCAATATCCTAGTTTCCAACAAACTACAAAAGAAGACCCATACAGTCATTTGAATCCCTTCAGGAAAAACATTTGACAAAATTAAACACCTTTTCAATGTAGAAACTCTCAGCAAATTAGGAATAGATGTGGTTTTTCACAATCAGATTAAAGGAATTTTTTTAAAAAACCTATGGCTAACATCATAGTTAATGGTGAAAGATCGACCATTTTCCCCTTAGAATCAAGAACAAGACAGGGACATCTGCTCTCATTACTTCTATTCAGTATTGTACTGTAGGTCCTGGCCAGTGCAATAACGCAATGGAAAAAGGAAAAGAAAAAGGAGGCAGGAAGAGGGAGGGCATATAGATTCCAAAAGAAAAACTGAGATTATCTTTGTTTGATGATGACATGATCCTCCCTAGAAAATCTCAAGCTACAAAAAAGCTGTTAGAACTGATATGTGAGTTTAGCAAGTTCACAGAATACAAAGTCAAAATGCAAAATCTCTTGTATTTCTGTATACCAGCAAAAATCTTTTGGAAGTTGCCTGTTTTATATCCTATTTACCTTCTATTTCTGAACCACCTGCCAGGTCTAAAATTTGTTATTAGAAATAATAAATGAAGTTATTTCTTGTTACATTTCCAGGGGAACCTATGATATTTTAGTAACAAAAGATAATCAAACTCGCTCTGTTGGTCAGTATGACAACCGTGGCAGTTTTGGAGAACTTGCTCTGATGTACAACACCCCAAGAGCTGCTACCATTGTCGCCACTTCGGAAGGCTCCCTTTGGGGACTGGTGAGTTAGAGAAATGATTCCCCTTCTGTGGCATGGTATTAATTCCCCTTACTTCGGGGTTTTCTGTCCTTGGGCTGTTGGTTCACACTATATAGCCAGTTCTCTGAGGGACATTGTGAGACATCCTGTACCAGTGTGTTTTTCCATTTCTCTAAAATGATTTGTCAACAAACCATTTACTCCAAATTACAGGGAAAAGGCTGGGTCTTATGACCTTGTAGTCATGTTGGTTTTTATTATGTTTTCTGTTTATGTTTTTATCAGACAGGTAGAGACAAAGGGGATAATTCTCTATTCAAGAGGCAGCCTAGAAAAATAATTATCATGGAAAGCTCTGCAAACAGTGTTTGCCATCTCTAGCTGTCCCAGGACTAACTTTTCTCTTTGGCCAGCCATCCACTTGTGCATTGGTCCATGCCAGTATCCAATAGGTTTAGATGACTAGAAAGGCTGATGGCCATATTCCGGGAAAGAGAACTTTCCTAGAGTGCCTATGGCGCAGCACTGCTGTGATCTCTTTCCTCTACTATCTGTGGTCCACCTTACTTCCTTTTGCATCAAGCTTTCAGAATCTATAACTATCTTCCTTCTAAAATAAAATAATTATCCTCTTGTACAAATTCCAAATTTCACTTTTAAGATACTAACATCTGTGATAATTTGTTTCCATTTACTTTACAAGCAGAATTAAATGTATACCATAGCATTATCAGTATAGTTCCTCAAATGAAATCATACTTTAAAAACATAATAGGGGCACCTGGGTGGCTCAGTGGGTTAAAGCCTCTGCCTTCAGCTCGGGTCACGATCTCAGGGTCCTGGGATCGAGTTCCATGTCAGGCTCTCTGCTCGGCGGTGAGCCTGCTTCCTCCTCTCTCCCTCTCTGCCTGCCTCTCTGCCTACTTGTGATCTCTGTCAAATAAATAAAATCTTTTAAAAAAAACATAATAGAGTACTTTCTTGTGATATATGGATGTAGAACTAAGAATGTCTTGTGAAATGAGCGATAGAATGGCTTTAGAATAGATCACACACTTGGGGACCTAGTGATTGAAAACCTGAAGGGTGGAGCACCTGGGTGGCTCAGTTGGTTGAGCGTCCAGCTCTTGATTTTGGTTCAGGTCATGATCTCAGAGCTGTGAGGTCAGGCTCCACACCTTGCTTAAGGTTCTCTCTTTCCCTCTTCCTCTGCCCTCCCAGCCCCCGACTTGCATGTTCGCTCACTTTCCATCTATCTCTCAGTCTCTCAAAAAACAAAAGAAAAAAAAACCTCAAGGATAGATCATAGATCAATAAGTAATGGGGGAAAATAAACCCGATTTTAAAATGTATTGATGGGGGGATGCCTGGGTGGCTCAGTGGGTTAAAGCCTCTGCCTTCGGCTCGGGTCATGGTCTAAGGGTCCTGGGATCGAGCCCCGCATCAGGCTCTCTGCTCAGCAGGGACCCTACTCCCTCCTCTCTCCCTGCCTGCCTCTCTGCCTACTTGTGACCTCTGTCTGTGAAATAAATAAATAAATAATCTTTAATAAATAAATAAATAAATAAATAAAATGTATTGATGGCAGGGCACCTGACCGGCTTAGTCAGTAGAGCATGTGACTCTTGATCTCAAGGTTTTTTTTTTAAAGATTTTATTTATTTATTTGTCAGAGAGAGAGCGAGAGCAAGCACAGGCAGACAGAGAGGCAGGCAGAGGCAGAGGGAGAAGCAGGCTCCCTCCGAGCAAGGAGCCCGATGTGGGACTAGATCCCAGGACGCTGGGATCATGACCTGAGCCGAAGGCAGCCGCTTAACCAACTGAGCCACCCAGGCGTCCCTTGATCTCAAGGTTTTAATTTTGAGCTCCACCTTGGGGATGGAGCCAACTTAAAAAAAAAAAATGTATTTATGACAACTCTTGGTCCAGGTCAAGATGAAATAGCCCCATTCTTCAGTAGTTTTCTCTTTTATTTATTTATTTTTTAAAAAAGATTTTATTTATATATTTGACAGACAGAGATCACAAGTAGGCAGAGAGGCAGGCAGAGAGAGAGAGAGGAGGAAGGAGGCTTCCTGCTGAGCAGAGAGCCAGATGCTGGGCTTGATCCTAGGACCCTGGGATCATGACCTGAGCCAAAGGCAGAGGCTGAACCCACTGAGCCACCCAGGTGCCTCTAGTTTTCTCTTTTAAAACTAAAAAAGTCCAGGTATCATACAACAAACAAACTTAGGAAGACCCTGGAAGATGGACAGGAGAAGGTGGGATGGCTAGGGATCTTGGTGACTTAAAGTAAGGACAAGGGAGTGAGACCCAGATGGCGTTCTGGAAAAGCCTACAACCTAGATCCACCAACCAATTACAAACAAAAACAAACCCAACAAAACCCTGACCCCTTTAGCTAAAAGACCAGGAAAAGAGCAGCTTAGCAAAACAGATTATATCACCCTATTCCAGCCAAATACCAAAAGAAAAACTGCTTCTTCCTCCCCATGGTGTCACTGGGCCTAGCAGCAAGCTGAATTTACAGCCTCACCCAGCAGCAAAGAGGCAGAATGAGATGCTATGTAGTGTCACTAGTTGGCGCTCTACTTTCCCTGCCAGGGTTGTGTCAGTGGTGTCCAGAGGGGAGCTGAACATTCACTACCACATGTTCACGCACACTATACCTAATAGAGTGCCTGCAAAAGAAGATTAAATTGGGTACATAATTTCACATTATACCCCAAACCACTTGTTGGGGCGCCTGGGTGGCTCAGTCGGTTATGGGCTGCCTTTAGCTTAGGTCATGATCCCGGAGCCCTGGGATGGAGCCCCCTTATCAGGCTTCGCTCAGTGGGAGCCTACGTCTCCTTCTGCCCTCCCCATCCCCCACTCATGCTCTCTCTTGCTTGCTCTCTCTCAAATAAATAAATAAAATCTTTAAAAAAAGAAAGAAAATCACTTGTTATACAGAGAACAAGGAAATTCTCAACCTGAGTGAGAAAAGACAATTAACAGATGCCAATACCGAGATGACACAGATATTACTAACTGATAAGGGTTTAAAACAATTACCATATACCCAATAACATAAACCATCAACAAGCAATTATGGACACACTTGAAAAAAATGAAGAAAAAATAGGAGTTCTCAATGAAGAAATAGAAGACAGAAAGAAGATCCAATTGAGAAATTTTAGACTAGAAAATATAGTAACCAAAATAAAAACTCACTGAATGGGCTCAATAGCAAAATGACTGTGAGAGAGGAAAAAAAAAAAAAAGTGAACTCGAAAGTAGAACAATAGAAATTACCCAGTCTGGACAACAGAAAGAAAATAGAACTGAGGTGAAGTGAACAGAGTGTGTGGGATAATAACAAAAGATATAATATTTCATATCAGTGGACTCCCAGAAGGAGAGAAGAAAGAGTATAGAACTAAAGAACTAAAGAAACTATTATTTCTTCAAGGAAATAATAATTGAAAACTTCCCAGTTTTGGTGAAAGATAATAAACCTACAGATGGAAAAAGCTGAGTGAACTCCAAATTATATAAACACAAAGAAGTCTATGCCAAGACACATAATCAAACTTCAGAAAACTAGACAGGAAAAATTTTGAAAGCCACTAGAGAGAAAAAAAATGTGTTACCTCTAAGGGAACAACAGTTTGAATGATACCAGATTTCCTGGCCATAGAGGCCAGAAAGAAGTGGTACAGCATTTTTCAATGTTGAAAAAAAAAAAAAAAAAGAACTATCAGCTCAGAATTCTATACCTGGTGAGAATATCCTGCAGGTATCCTGCAGGGATGAAGATATTCTCAGATCAAAGAAAACTTTGTTACCAGAAGGCGTATTGGTAACAGTAAAAATGGCAAAAGGAAGTTCTTCAGAAAGGAAGTGATAAAATAAGGAAATTTGGAACATGAAGAATGGAGAAAGAACAACAGAAAAAGTAAGCTATGGGGAGATATAAAAGACTGTTGTCTTGAGTTTTCTAAATTATATTACATGCTTAAAGCAAAATTATTGTCTGATGTGGTTCTCAATGTATACAGAGGAAATATTTAAGACAGTTATAGTCTGGGGCACCTGGGTGGCTCAGTGGGTTAGAGCCTCTGCCTTCGGCTCAGGTCTTGATCCCAGGGCCCTGGGATGGAGCCCTGCATCAGGCTGTCTGCTCAGCGGGGACCCTGCTTCCTCCTCTTTCTCTCTCTCTGCCTGCCTCTCTGCCTACTTGTGATCTCTGTCTGTCAAATAAGTAAATAAAATCTTAAAAAAAAAAGACAGTTATAGTCTAAATTGGGGGCTAGGGGGGCCCAAATGAAAGTAAAGCTTCTACATTTTATTCCAGCTAATGTTGACATCAGTAGATCATGATAAGTTACATATATAAATATAATACATAGAGCAACCACTAAAATATCTGTACAAAGGGATGTATTCAAAAGCTCTGTAAATCAAAATTCTAAAAAGTTTATTCCCATAAGAATATAGGAGAATGAAATGGAGGGACAAAAAAACAGGAGGAGCATCAGAAAACATATAGTAAAGTGGTAGACTTAAGTCCTCCTATATGAATAATTACTGTAAATATAATGATCTAATTATACCAACTAAATGACAGTGACAAGTCACATGGATTTGTTTAGATGATCCAACTCTATTCTGTCTGCACCAAACTCACTCAAACATAATAACATAGGTAGGTTGAAAGTAAAAAGAGAATTATATATATGCCATACAAACATTAACCAGAAGAAAGTAGGACTAATTATATTAATATCAGATAAGATAGACTTCATAGCAAAAAAAGTTACCAGGGCTAAAGAGGAACATTACATAATAGTGAAAGGGTTAATCTGCCAAGAAGATATAGCAGCCCTCAATACGTATACCACGAACAACAGAGCTTCAGAATATGGGAGAAACGGTTAGAACTGAAACAAGAAGTAGACAAATCCACAGTTACAGTTGTGGACTTTAACACTCATCTCTCAAGAGTTGGTGGAACAATTAGAAAATCAGGAAGGACATAGAAGAACTTAACCACACCGTCAGCCAAACAGATCTAATTGAAATTTGTAGAACACCCATACAACAGTAGAGTACCCACTCTTTTCAAGCCCATGAAACGTTCACCAAGATAGACCCTATCCTGGCATGTAAAATAAAGCTTAACAAATTTAAAAGAATTGCAATCAGACAGTGTGTTCTCTAACCACAATGGAATAACTCCAGAAATCAGTAACAGAGAGGTAACAGGAAAATCTCCAAACACTATGAAATTAAGTAGCACATTCCTAAAGAATCTTTAAGTCAAAGAGGAAGTCACAATAGAATTGTTTTTTAACAAATTGGACAGTAAAGCCATCTGCCCCATAGTTGGGGTATGAGAATTCAATAGACGGACATAAGAGGCAGCTCCCTTGGGGTCTGGCAAAGGGTAGGGGCTTACAGAATGACAACACGCGCTCTCTATGGTTATGGTGCTGCTTATCGCCATTCTCTTCCAGAAGGCTCCTCTCCTGAGATCCCTGCCTTGTGTTTCTCCTTCCTAACCCTATCCTTTGCAGTCTTTTCTTCCTTTCCCTACTGTCTTAAGCATCCTGTCAAGACGCCCATCTGACCTTTGCTTTTTTCCTGCTTTATTCATGTGCTTTATAGCCCAGACCCTCTCAGAAGCTTTAGTACCACGTCCAGGCCAGTGACTCCTGGAGGGTCCTCCTCAGCCTGACTTCTTGTACCTTCCAAGGCCTTGAAAATGCCTTCAAAGGCCAAAGTGTGGAGGACTTGGAGTTGTCACTTGAGTTTCTCCAGTTGGATTCTACATTCCTCCTCTTCCTGGAGGCTGACGCCACCGTGACCACTACACTCAGTCTCTGCTCCTGTTCTCTCTTGCGAAAGTGAAAGTCAATAGAAACTGTCTGAGGAAACGCTTGCAATCACAGGAAAGCATAGTATCCCTTTTCTCTTTTGAACTTCGGGCTGCATGCTTGACTCTGAACACGTGCTGCCTGAAGGAGCCATTCTCTCACAGTGGGAGTTTCCTCTTCACAGCTCCACTGGAAGCTCCCAGAAAACCGGGTTAGTGTCTGGAGCTCTTGCATGCCCTCTGCAGCCGCAGGACCTGGCCTCGAACAGTGGGAGAGGTCTGGGTAGGGCGGAAGTGTGCACAGAAGGGGTTGGAACGTGAATGAATAAGTCACTTTGAGAGATACCAGTTTTCTTGTCGGCTAGAAATAGTTTGCTGTTGCAGTTGTTTTGTGACATTATAAAGAGATTTTTAAAAAAAGATATTTATTTGTCAGAGAGAGTGAGCACAGGTAGACAGAGTGGCAGGCAGAGGCAGAGGGAGAAGCAGGCTCCTTGCTGAGCAAGGAACCCTATGTGGGACTCCATCCCAGGACGCTGGGATCATGACCTGAGCCAAAGGCAGCCGCCCAACCAACTGAACCACCCAGGCGTTCCTATAAGGGGATTTTAAAAATATTTTTTGACAGTGCCTACTCAAATAGAAGGAAGAGAGCTTTATAATTCCCATTTTCTCACTTTTGATTGTCCTCTTTCCGTAGCACTCATGCCTAGATCGGCCCAGAGAACATGTAGAAATTGAATTCTAAGGATAATGGAATAATATTCCAAAGTATAACAGTAACATTTTAAATGATACATCCCTAACCTTGGACTTTAAAAAAGTGGTGGTAAATCATGCAGCCCGTTAGAGCAAGCAGAGATCGAATGGCTCTTCTCAAGCAGACAGATGGAGAAGAAATGTGCTGGAGAGCAGATGATCCATCCAGCAGTTTAGATGGAGGGCTGGAGTCTGCCATAGCTCATGGTAGGAGTATAGCGTGTAGTAAATGATTTTTCTTGTAAGGCAGATGAAACATGGTATGGGCTAGGGGCTGGGGACTCTGGAAGTAATGGAATATGAGCCAGTGAAACCCATTTGGACATCTTAACTCAGTTGTCTTCTTTGTGATTTCTCTACCCCCCCCCCCCCCACCCCCTCCGGGGTAGCATATGGTTAAACATGTCCTTACTGTGCTGTGTTTCATTCAGCCAGCCTTGAGGATTTCATTATGTGCTTTCAAAGGAAAAAGCAAAACACCTTTCCACTCCTGACAGCCTGAGGTGGACAAAAGGTACAATTAACTTAGATACAAGAAACCTAAAACTAAGCAGTTAACATTCTCCCGGCTGTGTGTCCCTCTCCACACATATCTACACATATTTGAGAGGAGCCTCACTATAGCTGTGGTCAGATCTCTCCTGATCTGAATCCATGGCTTGCTAGGGTCAAGGGACCTTTCACATTCCCGCCTTCCATCGTGAATTTCCTCCCCTCTCTTTCCATTAATTTAAATTCTCCACCTCCTTTAGGTCCCTGCAAATTTAAATTTTTAAAAAACCATATTAAATTTTTTAAAATGTATATGTTTATATATAATTTTTATATATAATATTTATTTGTTCGTTTGTTTGCTGGGGGCTCGAACTCATGACCCTGAGATCAAGACCTGAGCTGAGATCAAGAGTTGGATGCTTAATCAACTGAGCCACCCAGGTGGCCCACCAAGATTTTTATTTTTGCAACAAAAATATCCTTGATCACTCCAGTATACTGTGATCTCTCTCCTTTCCTCCTCAGAATTCTTGTGGCACTTACTCTTCTTGTCTTAATCGTTCACCTAGGACATTTCATATGCTGTCTGTAGATTTTTTATTCCCATATATATTGTACTGTCTCCCTGTTGAGGGCAGGTGCCCTTTGATTGTTTTCTCTCTTTTTTTCGAAGATGCATCTTTTCACATTGAACAGTGACTGTGAGCTCACAAGTGTTTGGGGGTTTTGTATTTTGTATTCTGTTCATGACCCATAGGTGGCACTCGTGGAATACTAGATAGCGAGCAATCACACAGTGGACATCTGTCTGACACAGACTACCAGTCTTTCTCTTCCAGTGGTGACTCAGATTAAAATGTCATTAAACACTCATTTGGCCCAGTACTTTCCATAGTCCTCTAATTTGTGCTGTCATCCAGTTAATTAAACCATAGATGTTTTCTTACAGAGGCATTTACCAGAATTTTCATGTTCTTTCTTGTAGGACCGTGTGACTTTTAGAAGAATCATAGTGAAAAACAATGCAAAAAAGAGAAGGATGTTTGAATCATTTATTGAGTCTGTGCCCCTCCTTAAATCACTAGAGGTAAAGTGTATTTGAATAAGAGTCTGTTTATGGAGATTTAATATTTAAAACTATTAAATTTTCATATTGGACTATTCTAACTCATTTCTGTGTTGTTTAGATATTGTGATTTTCAATTGAAGTCTTTTCCTTGTAGTTTATGGGTATGTCCATTGTTTCAGGTGTCAGAACGAATGAAGATTGTGGATGTAATAGGAGAGAAGGTCTATAAGGATGGAGAGCGCATAATCACGCAGGTGAGCAGGTCCCTGAGCTCCTTCCCTGAGAATCACCTCCTGAAGGACGGATACATCCCTTGTCCTCTCACTTTGGGAGCCCATGTTGCCAGCTGCTGGGGCACACTTCTTAGAGTCCTCTGAAGCCCATTGATGTTCATCTCGTGGATACATGCACATCTCTTGCCTCCGTTTCCCTTTCGCTGGTTTCTGATATTCTTTTGGACATCATTCTCTTCTAACCCTTGAGTAAGCTTTATCCATTGGCGCTAAAGCCTGGAGAAGGTCTAAAGGTTGTGCCCTTTACCTTCTATGTTTGGAACAAAGGTGCCCTCTTAGCTAATCCAGCATAAGCCAGGATCTTCAGTCTTTAGTGATTGACCAGATTTCTAAGTTGTCTTTTTTTTTTTTTAAGATTTTATTTATTTAACACAGAGAGAGATCACAAGTAGGCAGAGAGGCAGGCAGAGAGAGAGGAGGAAGAAGGCTCCCTGCTGAACAGAAAGCCCGATGCGGGGCTTGATCCCAGGACCCTGAGATCATGACCTGAGCCAAAGGCAGAGGCTTAACCCACTGAGCAACCCAGGTGCCCCATCTAAGTTGTCTTTAATGTTTCCTTTGTGCCTTTCTCTCATGTTCTTTTTGGGTGCTGTAAGGATCACCACACAGTGGCCTGGGTCATTGTGAGTATTGTGTAATAATTTTCCTTATCTACTGTGCTTGCGTCTTTAATTATATGTAATTAAAGGTGTAAACTTCTCTGCTTGTGGTTCTGGCAAGAACACTGGGAAGATACTGGGGCTTGGAGGAGAAAAGACTCATTTTGGTCAAACTTAAGTCCTGAGCCCACCTCTAGGGCCAGTGGGTGGAGTTGGCCCAACCAGCCCTACAAGGACTAATTCAGGCTTATTATCACAGAAGGAGAGAGAGAAATTCCCAGAGAAAAAGGACTAACAAAAAAACTATGAGTGGCATCTCTAAATGCCTTTGTTTCCTAGATACCCCTACTGTTAATAATTTCTTCAGTTAGAAATTGGTTTGATTCTCTATAGACATTTATTAAGATACACAGGTGGAACTAGATATAAGCACTATAATGAAGGAACACATGAGGCACCTGGGTGGCTCAGGTCATGATCCCAGAGTCCTGGGAGAGGCTTCTTGCTCAGCAGGGAGTCTGCTTCTCCCTCAGCCTGCCACTCCCCCTGCCTGTCCTCTCAATTTCTCAATTTCTCTGTCTCTGACAAATAAAATCTTAAAAAAAAAAACCACATGAATGTCAGTGGGAAGGTAGGAAAGGAAGTATTCCATATGGTTTTGTGGGGAAAATACCATTTGGGCTGGGCTTAGAATAAGTGCAGCTTCAGCAGTTGAGGTCAGGGAAAGGTCTTTTAGGACAAAGGAACAGTATGAGCAACAGCCTGTGGGTGTGAGCTGTGTTCCAGGGCAGGTGTCCTGGTCTGTTAAGAATGTCAGGCTGAGTTGCAAGAATGGGACATATTGACAGGTTGAATTTGCTTCTGAATCTGAGGTGCTTTAATTTACTCCCAAAGGAACTCTAGTTCATTCTGAAAGTCCCAGGCCCTCAGGATGTGTGTCAGGAGGTATGAGAGGCTGCGGTGCTTTCTGGAGTGTCTGTTCTCTTGAAGATAGGAACGCTAAGTGGTGGCACAGAATGGGCAAGAATTAGGATGATCTCAGCTTATTCTAGACATCTTTTGGCAGTGTCTAGGGGGTCTCCAAATGAGGTCCCAGGAACAGCAACATCAGCATCATCTGGGAATTTGATAGGAATTGTTAGAAGTGCAAGATCTTAGGAGTCCAAAACTGTTTTATGTTGTTCTGTTTGTTTGTTTTGGTCAGCTTTGTTAGAGTATATTTTACATAAAATAAAATCACCAAGTATACAATTTTGGAGTTTTATAGCCATCCCTACAATCATAGAATCATAGTATAGGGCATTTCCATCACCCCAAGAAGTTCCCTCATAGTCAGTCCAGTGCTCCACCCCTTAACTCTTGGAAACTACTGATTTGTTTTTGACACTACAGAAATTCCTTTTCTAGAATTTCATATGAATGAATGAAATCGTAGCACATATAGTCTTTTGTGTCTGACTTCTTTATTTTAGCGTGATGTTTTTGAGATTTTTTTCATGTTGTATGTGTCAGCAGATAGTTCCTTTTTATTGCTAAGTAGTATTTCACTGTATGGATGTACCGTAATTTGTCTTTCCACTCATCAGTTGAGGGACATTTGAGGTCTTTCCAGTTTGGGGCAATTATGAATACAGCTGCACTGGACATTCTTACACACGTGTTTGTGTGGACAGATGTTTTTGTGGAATTGCTGAGTCATATGGGAAATGTATGGCTAACAAACTGCCAAGCTGTTTTTAAAAATGGCTCTGCCATTTTGCATTCCCCCAGCAATGTACTAGAATTCCAGTTGTTCTGCACCCTCGTCAAAATTTAGTATCAACAGTCATTTTAATTTCAACCATTCTAGTGGGTAGGAATTGGTAATTCATTCATTTGCATTTGCCTAACATCTAATGATGTTGAGCATCTTTTTCCTGTGGCTGCTTGCCATCCACATTTTTTTTTTATGAAGTTGCTGAAGATCTTTTGCCGTATTTACAATTAGGTAATTTGGTTTCTTATTAAAATCATTTATCAGACATATGATTGGCAAATAATTCATCCAATCTGTGGCTGTAGCTGTGGTTTGTCTTTTCATTTTCTTCACTCTTTTAAAAAATTTTTAAAAAGATTTTATTTTATTTGAGAGAGAGAAAGAGAGAGCACCAGTGCAAGAGAGAGCAGGAGCAGGGAGAGGGGCAGAAGGAGAAGCAGACTCCCCGCTGAGCAGGAAGCCTGATGCAGGGCTTGATGCCAGGACCCCAGGATCATGACCTGAGCCGAAGGCAGATTCTTAACCAACTAAGCCACCCAGGTGCCCCATTTTCTTTTCTTTTTTAATTATTTTTTTCCAAACTTTTATTTAATTCTAGTTAGTTAACATAGAGTGTAATATTGGTTTCAGGAGTAGAACTTAGTGATTCATCACTTACTTAATAACACCCAGTGCCCATCATAACAAGTGCCCTCCTTAATCCCCATCACCCATGTAGCCCATCCCCTATCCGCCTCTCTTGTCCCTTCACTTTTTTTTTTTTT
>ML105377.1:21482-31487 GCA_003697995.1 Taxidea taxus jeffersonii
AGCCACCCAGGTACCCCATCCCTTTACTTTTTTAATAGTAGCTTTTAAAAAACAAAAGTTTTTCATTTTGAAGAGTCTAGTTTATAATTTTTTTCCTCTTGTAGTTCATTCTTCTCATGCCCTACTTAAAAACTTTGCAAGGTCAATAAGACTTTCTCCTTGGCCAGCACCATTAAATAAATATCATGTAAGATGCATATGCAATTTAAAATTTCTTAGCAGCCAAAATTTTTTTTAAAAAGTGAACTTAATTCTAATAATATGATAGATGTACCTTTATCTTTAAATAATACCATTTCAACATCTAAGTGATAGAAAAATTCAGTGACGAAATACTTTACGTTCTTTTTTTTGGTATTCAGTTTTCAAAATTTTATGTGTATTTTATACTTACATCTAAATCTATAGAAGCCACATTTCAGGGGCTCAGTAGCCACATGCTACTGTATTGAACAGGGTAGTTGTACATATCCCATAGTTTTAACTCATACATTTAGATCTGTGATCCCTCTCCTTTTTTTTAAAGTATGCTCCATGCCTAACATGGGGCTTGTCCTCATGACCCTGAGATCAAGAGTCACATGCTCTACTAACTGATCTAGTAAGGCATCCCTGATCTGTGATCCATTTTGAGTTAATTTTTGTATGTGGTGTAAAGTTTTTTACAGGGTTTTGCCTATAGATGTCCAGTTGTTCGAGTCATTTGCTGAAAAGATGATCCTATCCAATTGCCTTGATAGTTGTATTGAAAATTTTTGGCTGTATGTTTTTGGGTCTATTTCTGGTCTCTGTTTTGTTCCATTGAAAACTGCACTGTTTCGATTATAAAAGCTTTTTATACTATGTCTCAAAATCAGATAGTTGAAGCCCTCCAAATTTTTTCTTCTTTTTCATAATTATCTTGGCTATTCTGTGCTCTTTTCATTTCTGTATATTAGAACCAATATAACAATTTCTACAAAAAAGCCTGCTGAGATTTTTTTTATTGGGAATATGTTGAATCTGTAGGTCAATTGGGGGAGGAGTTGACATTGTAACAATAGTGAGTGTTTTGTGTCAGTCTTGGGCCATCAGTAGTGATGCTGTCAGCTAGGAATGCCTGGGGCACTCACCTACTCCTAGCAAGCCCGCACAGACATTTCTCCAGAGCCAGTGTTATAGCTGGACCAGCTATATTGGTTCTTACTATGACTACAAGACTTACCTCAGCAGCAATCATAAGGGAACTTTGGAAAAACAGGTTTATTACTCACGGATCCTGGAGGGTACATAGCACATCCAGAGCCACACAGTGAGGTCACAGAGCGGGGTGGGGGACCTGGAATTCTGTCTTTATTGGGGATGAGGGTAGGGTCTCCAGGGTTTGCCAGGTTCACTCTTTATTGGCGAACTTAAAATATCAGAGCAGGAATTAGGGTGTGAAAAGAGAAAAGTGGGATCACTTAAGTGGTCAGTTTTCTGTGTTTCCCAGGGCCTTTTAAAAGGGAAACTTCATAGGTGGGAGCAGCCTGGCTCTTTCTCTAGTTGTATACTGGCAATATGTTTATTCAAGATGCGTGTCGAAGTGGTTGCCTCAGTAATCAAAAGTTTGATGTCAGTCATTTACACTATAATCAAAAAAACTTATTGTTAAATACATACACCATTCATGAACATAGATATCTATAAGGGTTTTTTTTTAAAGATTTTATTTATTTATTTGACAGAGAGGGAAACAGTGAGAGAGGGAACACAAGTAGTGGGGAGTGGGGGAGGGAGAAGCAGGCTTCCCACCGAGCTGGGAGCCCGATGTGGGATTCAATCCCAGGACGCTGGGTTCATGACCTGAGCCGAAGGCAGATGCTTCACTGACAGCCACCTAGGCTCCCCATCCGTAAGTTTTTAAATTTTTCTATATATTTTAATTTTCCTCTAATATTTTATACTTTTCAAGTCTTACACATCTGTTCAATTTATACCTGGATCTGGGGCACCTGGGTGGCTCATTCATTAATCATTTGCCTTCAGCTCAGTTCATGATCCCAGGGTCCTGGGATTGAGCC
The DNA here is from genome assembly GCA_003697995.1 of Taxidea taxus jeffersonii. Lineage (NCBI taxonomy): Eukaryota > Metazoa > Chordata > Mammalia > Carnivora > Mustelidae > Taxidea > Taxidea taxus. The sequence goes on from ML105377.1 coordinate 23,525, forward strand.
TGCATCTGGGCTCCCTGCTCAGCAGGGAGTCTGCTTCTCCCTCTCCCACTCCCCCTGCTTGAGTTCCCTCTCTCACTGCTGTGTCTCCCTCTGAAAATAAATAAATTTAAAAATCTTTTTAAAAAATTTATACCTGGAGGCACCTGGGTGGCTCAGTGGGTTGAAGCCTCTGCATTCGGCTCAGGTCATGATCTCAGGGTCCTGGGATCGAGCCCCGCATTGGGCTCTCTGCTCGGCGGGGATCCTGCTTCCCCCTTCTCTCTCTCTGCCTGCTTGTGATCTTTGTCTGTCAAATGAATAAAATCTTTAAAAAAAATTTATACCTGGATATTTCATACATTTAACATTATTTTAGGTGGCTTTCCTTTTTTCAATTTTTAATTATTTATTGCTAGTGTATAAGAATACAGTTGAATTTTGCATATTGATCCTGTGGTATTTATAACCTTGCTAACCTCACTGATTTTAGTAGCTTTTTTTGTAGCTTCCTTGGGATTTTCTGTAGAGATGATTATTTTGTTTATGAACAAGGACAGTTTTACTTCTTTTTTTTTTTTTAAAGATTTTATTTATTTGTCAGAGAGAGAGAGGGAGCGAGCACAGGCAGACAGAGAGAGCCGGATGCGGGACTCGATCCCAGGACCCTGAGATCATGACCTGATCCGAGGACAGAGGCCCAAACCAACGAGCCACCCATGCGCCCTCAGTATCTTTTTTTTTTCTTTTAAAGATTTTTTTTATTTATTTGTTAGAGAGCACAGGCAGACAGAGAGGCAGGCAGAGGCAGAGGGAGAAGCAGGCTCCCTGCCAAGCAAGGAGCCCGATGTGGGACTCGATCCCAGGACACTGGGATCATGACCTGAGCCGAAGGCAGCTGCTTAACCAACTGAGCCACCCAGGCGTCCCACAGTTTTACTTCTGTATGCCTTCTTTTTCATTTTTTGTTAAGATTATTTATTTATTTATTTGACAGAGAGATCACAAGTAGGCAGAGAGGCAGGCAGAGAGAGAGGAAGGGAAGCAGGCTCCCTGCTGAGCAGAGAGCCTGATGCAGCTGGATCCCAAGACCCTGAGATCATGATCTGAGCTGAAGGCAGAGGCTCAACCCACTGAGCCACCCAGGCGCCCCACCTTCTTTTTCATTTTTAATTAATTTACCTTTGCATTCACTGGGTCCTCCAGTATAATATTGAATAGAAATGCTGAGAACAGACATCTTTGTCTTGTTACTGATCTTATTATTGATCTTAGGAGGAAAGCATTTGATTGTTCACCATTAAGTATAATGTAAACTGTAAGCTTCTTTATAAATACCCTTAACTGGGTTAGGGAAGGGCCCTTCTCTTCCTATTTTTCTCAGTTTTTATTATGAAAAGATGTTGAATTTTGTCAGATGCTTTTGCCATTTTTATAAAGGTGCTCATATGGGTTTTCTTTTTTAGTTAAAAATATACAGGGGCATCTGGGTGGCTCAGTGGGTTAAGCCTCTGCTTTCGGCTCAGGTCATGATCCCAGGGTCCTCGGATCGAGCCCCGAATTGGGCTCTCTGCTCAAGAGGGAGCCTGCTTCCCCCTCTCTCTGTGCCTGCCTCTCTGCCTACTTGTGATCTCTGTCAAATAAATAAATAAAATCTTAAAAAAAAATACGAATTACATTCCTTGACTTTTTTTAAGATTTTATTTATTTATTTGACAGACAGAGAGATCACAAGTAGGCAGAGAGGAAGGCAGAGAGAGGGGGAAGTAGGCTCCCTGCTGAGCAGAGAGCCTGATGCTGGACTAGATCCCATGACCCTGGGATCACGACCTAAGCCGAAGGCAGAGGCTTTAACCCACTGAGCCACCCAGGCACCCCTGGATAGTGACTCCTTAAGGTGAAGAACCATCTGTAGTAAAAATCTGTATTTGTCCCAGAGGGTGATACAGGTAGGGGGACTCCAACCCTTTCATATTTCAGTTATCTGAGCATAACAGTTATATCAAACCTAACTCCCACACATTTTCGAAAGATTTTAATTTGTCCTAATCATGGTCTTATATATTTTCTAGGTATTTTAATTTTCCTCTAATATTTTACTTTTCTGTTTCATCTTTGTCTAAAATTCGGTGTTACTGGCACAAAGCTTGGTCATAATGTTCCTATAACAATTTCTTTTTATTTTTTATTTCAATTTTACATAGTTAATATACAGTGCAGTATTAATTTCTGGTGTAGAATTCAGGGATTCATCACTTACATACAATCCCCAGTGCTCATCAAAACAAGTGCCCTCCTTCATGCCCATCCCCCATCTAGCGCATCTGCCCCCACCTCTCTCTCCATCAACTCTCTGTTCCTTTCATTAACAGTCTCTTACAGTTTATTTTCCTCTCTCCTTTCCTCCCACTCTTCCCAATATGTTCATCTGTTTTCTTTCTTAAATTCCACACATGAGTGAAGTCATGTATTTGTATTCCTCAAACTTACTTCGCTTAGCATAATACACTTTAGCTCCATTCATGTTGTTGCAAATGGCAAGATCTCATTCTTTTTTCACGGCTAATATTCCTGTGTGTGTGTGTGTGTGTGTGTGTGTACCACATCTTTATCCAGTCATCATTTGAACATTTGGGCTCTCTCAATAGTTTGGCTCTTGTTGACAATGCTGCTATAAACATTGGGGTACATGTACCCCTTCGAATCTGTATTTTTGTATCCCTTGGGTAAATACCTAGTAGTGCAATTGCTGGGTCATAGAGTAGTTCCATTTTTAACTTTTTTAGGAACCTCCAAAACTTCTCCAGAGTGGCTGCACCAATTTGAATTTCCACCAACAGAACAAGAGGGTTCCCCTTTCTCCAAATCCTCGCCAACACCTGCTGTCTCTTGTGTTGTTATTTTTAGCCATTCTGACAGGTGTGAGGTGGTATCTCCTCCTGGTTTTGATTTGTATTTCCCTGATGATGAGTGATGTTGAGCATCTCTTCATGTGTGTGTTGGCCATCTGGATGTCTTCTTTGGAAAAGCATCTCTTATGTCTTCTGCCAATTACTTAACTGGATTATTTGTTTTTTGGGTGTTGAGTTTGATAAGTTCTTTATGGATTTTGGATGCTAACCCTTTGTCCCATATATCTTCTCCCATTCCATAGGCTGCCTTTTAGTTTTGTTCATTGTTTCCCCATAACACCTTTAAAATATATACATCTAGAATGATATTTGATATTCCTGTCTTCATTCCTGATACTGTTGTTTGTGCCTTCTCCTTTTTTTTTTCTTGCTCAAGCTTGCAAGGGGCTTATCAAGTCTTTGAGTCTTTTTTAAGAACCAGCTCTCACCTTTTATTAATCCTATTGAATATTTCCTTTTCCATTACTTTCCGTCTTTATCTTAGTTCCTTTCTTCTACTTTGTTTTTGGTATTTCTCCCCCCCAGTTCTCTTGAGTTGGTTGCTTAGCTATTTACTTTCTAGCCTTTGTTCTTCTTCTATCATGGCATTTTGAAACTAGAAGCTTCCCCGCATCCCTAAAGATCCGTGGTGATGGTTAGCATTTAGAGATCGCTGCCTGAAGTCCCTCTTGACAGTTGTGCTCTGACTGCTGTGGCTCTTTAGCGCCAACATGCCACTAGCCCCTTCCTGCAGCCCAGCTGTTCTTTACATATGATTGTGCCTGGGGGTGGGTGCCTCGCTAAGCACAGGTGTCCAGTTGGGGCCCAGATGTGACCGAAAGAACAGAAGCCACCACCTGTTTCAGAGGCTGGTGGGATGCTAGTGTACATCTCAGCCTGTCTTTGGGTGTTCTCTAGACCATATGTGCTGGCAGGGAGCCTCTGGCAAGCTGCCCCCTTCAGAGTTTCTCTTATTACATCCTTACACATTTTTAAAAGGTTTTATTAATTAGAGAGAGTGAGCATGAGAATGTGGGTAAGGGAAGGGGCAGAGAGAGAAGCAGACTCCCTGCTGAGCAGAGACTGGATCCTAGAACTTGATCTCGGGACTCCAGGATCATGACCTGAGCCAAACACAGACACTTAACCAACTAAGCTACCCAGGCGCCCCCCCGTCCATAGACTTTTCATCATTCATGGTTTTATTTTAAATTTTTCTTCTTAAATTGTTTGTGAACTATGATAATCCTTTCTGGTGATATATTAGGAAATTACTAAAATTAAAAGCATCAGAGATGGTGCTTCCTCTGGTCTAGAGAAAAAGAAGAGCTTTTACCTAAGCAAGCCTCATTAGTCCATGTGGTCTTGCTAATAATTCCTTCCCATCTCCTCTCAGTTTTGAATCCACCAGCTATTCCCCCACCTCCTATGGCAAAGTTATTTATCTTTTGAGCGTCTGAGGAAACTCATCTGTAAAATGGGATAGCAGTAGTACCAACTTTATTGACTTCTCGGGTGATTATGTGAAGCAGTGTACATGCAGTGCTCTCCAGAGTGCCTGTTGGGAGTGAGCACACAGCACCGTTAGCAGATTCTGTTTTATTTAGGCTCCCTGTTCATCAAACTCATTCTTTCCATCCTGTAGAAATGCCCAAGTCTCTCCTGTCCTTCAGATACACTCACATTCCTCCACTCACTCTGTTTTTACTCCAGCGACCAGCTTATCCCTTTCACAGGCATGCATATGCAAAGTGTGGGCTCACAAGGTGGACTAGCAGAAGCCAGACACAAAAGGCAATGTATGATTCCGTTTATATGAAGTTAAGGAACAGCCTTCCTTTCCTTAACAGAAGTTAAGGAAAATTGCAAGGACAGAAGTCAGAAACAGTTACGTAATAGTGAAGTCATGGTGGTTTTGACTGCGAAACACTCTGTAGGGTGGAGGCCAGAAAGATTTTCTGTTCTGATTGAGGGGGTGGCCACACGGGTGCATACATGTGTGAAAGTTCATCAGGCTGCAGCCTTGAAAAATGAACACATCCATCCAAACAAACAAAAAAAGCTCAGGCACCACCCTTCACCACCTGTCCCTTCTGTGGCTTATGGCTACCACTCACCCCGCTCTCGTCTTGGTCACCAGAATGTTTCCACACATGTGAATCATTACTACTCTTGACCTCCCAGTAGCACTGAACACTGGTAATCACATCTTCCTTTATGAAACTCTTCTTGGACCTAGAATCCACTCTACCTGCTGGTGATCCTACCTCTGGCTCCCCCTTAGTTTCCTTCAGCAACTCGTGTCAGAGAGTTAATTTGTGTAATTCTACAATTTCATGCTGATTTGGCCTGTTGGGTACAGAGTACCTACCCGACACAGCAGCGCAGAAACCCACGACACCCCTTTACAGAGCTGTGGCTTCTACTCACATGGAGTGATGATTGTTACATAGTGAACTGGGACCAGACTCACTCAGGAATGGCAGCCTCTGCCTTAGGGTGTCCACTTGGAGTTCTCTGCAGCCGTCAAAGTTGAAGTCTTACAAAAATTCACAAGTATAGATCCTTCTGAAGACATAAGACCCACATGGAATGAAGACACAGGATAAGTATTGAATTACCCAGTGTAGATGATTGTTGTTCCAGATGCTGAGAGAGAGAGAGAGGTCAGAGACAGAAGTGGGCTTCCATCTATCTGCTTCCTGAGCTCTCGCCTCATTGCAGCCTTTGCTCAGGTCTTACCGTCTTGATGAAACTCTGCTGTATACTGTAGCCGTCTCCTCCCCCAGCCCTTCTGACCCCACATTGCCTGCTCTGCTTTCTCTCCCCTGAGTACTTAATTGCCTTCCAACACAACAGTATCATTTGCTGATTCATCATGTTGGTTGTTTATAGTTTGTTTGCCCTACCGGACTGTGAGTTCCACAAGGGTAGGGGTATTTGTTTTGTCCCCGGATGCGTCTCACATGCCTAGAACAGTGCCTTGGCACATAGTAAGTACTTAACTTGTTGAAATACTTGAAGGACTGGTTCAGCCAAGTGATTTAAAATCCAAGCAAGCAAAAGAAAAGCCTGAGACTTGCAAGAGTGACATCAACCCACATCAGAGTACCTCCCTTACCAAGCCTTTCTCCAGATCCAGGCTGTCCTCCCGAAGGCTGCACTTGGTGGCCCGGATTATCCTTGGGCCCCAGGCTCAGGGGTAGCCAGGAGTCACCTTGATATCTTCTATAGCAGTCTTGGCTCCTGGTCCCCCTGCACCCCCTCCCCTGGTCACAGGTTTCAATAGCAGACTGACCTGAGCAGCAGCAGTAGTAGTGATCTGTGTGCTGCCTGGGCATGCTCATGGGGAGAAATGTGACTATTCCATGTTAGGAAATGAGAGACGTGCATCAGGCGTAGTTGGACTGGCAGTCCCAGTGACCAGGATCCTCTGGTTTTGTGCTGAATTTGTCAGCCCCTGGTTAATTTGTAGATCTGGCAAATAAATACAAATCAGGGCAATGAGAAAATGATGTGTCCCTCGCCAATACATATGTATAGCTCTGATGACCTTCTGTCCCTTTCTAGGGCGAAAAGGCTGATAGCTTCTACATTATAGAGTCTGGCGAGGTGAGCATCCTGATCAGAAGCAAGGTGAGTCTGTGTGTGATGGTGCAAGTTCTGCCAGGTGCATGCCCAGAAAGTAGTTCCTGGCTTTGAATAATGTGAAGCATGTCTAGTGTAACAAACCATCGTTGTTCTGTGAGGTATGTGACTGGCAAAGACCCACGTGTAAGAACCTCCAATAGTGGGGACTTAGTGCATTTCTGCTTGTTCCTATTGCCTCTGCTTCTGTGGCATCATTAACATGAGAAATGCTGGTCTACAAATCAGTAAGAAAAAGATAAACCCCATAGTAGAAAGTGGAGGAATTACATGATAAGGACATACATGTGAGTGTTGAATATGAAAAAACCTTCCTTTCTAGATCACTGGGGAGGAGGTTTGTGGGACCAGTATTACTATGCCATTTCGTGGATAGGGAGGCCTAGAAAACTGATGGCCAGTAGGTGGGAGGAGTGGTCCTCATCATAGATCCATTGTCACCAGATTTCCCTATTCCAATTTTTTTTAAGAATGTAGATTTTGTTAAAATAGTTAAATGTAATTCTAACCTAATATGAAACCTTTTAAAGAATATCTTTAGTAAAAAAATATGGAGAAAGGAAGACATGATTACCACCTCTGTTAAAAATAGATTTAAAAATATTAAATCTCTATTAAAAATAGATCTGTTTCACATGAAACAATAGATTGAAACATCTATGGTCTTTTACTGATTGTTTTTGGACTAGTGATATATGTTCATACATTTCTCAAATACTCATTGACACCTTCTGATCATGGATTAGTATTGGGTATGTGGGACCAGCAGCACTGTGGCCCTAGGGTTTGGGGGAGCTCCTTAGGAATGCAGAGGCTTGGCCTCTGCCCTAGACCTGCTGAGTGAGAATCTGCATTGTAACAAATCCCCCAGGGGGCTGGCGTTCATGTGACTGTGTGGTAACTGCTACTCTAAAGAAGGGACTAGGTGGGCACAAACTGTCTGCCATCCTAGAGAATGCTACAGGAATTGGAAGGAGAGTGTTGGCTCTGATGGAGCAGGTCAGCTTTGGAGCAAACAGGTTGGGGCAGAAGTGTAAAGGGGATTATCTGCATGTAACCCAAAGTGTCTCTTAGAGATTGAGACTAATGTTTACTAATAAATTCTCAATAATTCTTCCCTGAGATTATTGCTTAGCTTAGCAGATGGATTTGTTAAAAAAAAAAAAAAGGAAATACTAGGTATTACATAAAATATGCTACATTATTTTCTATAATTTGATAAGCACAAATTACAACCTGCTTGATTTCTTTTTTTTTTTTAAGATTTTATTTATTTGAGAGAGAGAGAGCACAAGTGGAGAGGCATAGGGAAGGGGAGAAGCAGACTACCCATTGATCAGGGAGCCCGACGCGGGGCTCCATCCCAGGACCCCTGGATCATGACTTGAGCTGAAGGCAGACGCTTAACCAACTGACTCAGCCGGGTGCCCCCCTTGTTTGATTTCTTT
>RCUC01145224.1:0-10111 GCA_003697995.1 Taxidea taxus jeffersonii
TTTTTTTTTCTCCTTTTATTGGTAAAAATATCCTGAATTAGTCTTTAGGTTTCATGAGAGTGGGAGCCTTGGTTTCTGTATTTTGAGTTGTATTGTGTGTTTTTAGGTTTCCACTGCCCACTTTGTCCCAAGCACCAATAGCCACTGAGTAAATATATGCTAAGTGAATGGATAAAACCTATATATTTGATACAATATGATTTTTAAGTAAACATTTTATTTTGGAATACTTGTAGATTTATAAAGAATTATTATATAGTCCTCTGAATTTTCCCTTGTGTTAACATCTTATATTGCCACAGTATTTTGTCTAATTAAGAAAAGCAATGTTGGGATGCCTGGGTGGCTCAGTTGGTTAAGCGGCTGCCTTCGGCTCAGGTCATGATCCCAGCGTCCTGGGATCGAGTCCCACATCGGGCTCCTTGCTCGGCAGGGAGCCTGCTTCTCCCTCTGCCTCTGCCTGCCTCTCTGTCTGCCTGTGCTTGCTCTCTCTCTCTCTCTAATAAATAAATAAAATCTTAAAAAAAAAAAAAAGAAAAGCAATGTTATTATATCACCATTTAGTAAACTCCAGACTTTATTAGGATTTCTCTACCTTTTCCACTAAATTTATTTTTCTGTCCCAGAACCCAATCCAGAAAAATGTTACTTTTGATGGTACTAATACAGAGTGATATTTTTCTAAATTACCATAGTAGTTTCCTGAATAAGACTGTAACATTGTGAGGGAAAAGAAATATATACACACCTCACATTATCAAAACACAGATGCATCACTCTTCAATACTGTATTGCGGGGAATGAGCTTCTTGTTAATTAACATAGTATTATATTTTTCTTTATTTCTCAAGTCAGTGTTTGTTTATAGAAAGCAAATTTAAAAAAAAAAGATTTTTCCTTTAAGTATTAAAAAAAAGTGCCATCTTTGGAATTACAACTTAGCACTGAAAACTTGTTTTTTGCTTTTCTTTCTAATTTTTTTAAATACAATTCCTTTGTGCTTACACATTTTAAATGTCCCTTAAACTCCAAGCACAGAATATTTAAATCAAGGATATGCTTTATGTCACAGTACTTTTTTCCTCTCCTTTTTTGCAATTTAAGCATTGACATCTAGACATCCACACCACATGCTCTGATTCTCACAGATTGGCACACTCAGTAGAGCAAACAGGTGTGGAAGAATCTAGCTGCAGCATCTATGAGCAAATGCCACACAAAACAAGAACATTTTCCAGCAGCTGGATACCAGTTTGAAAACATCCAAAGAATCATGTGAACATCCTATATTTTAGAGACAAGTGTCAATGCCAAATTTTTTCATTGGAAAAGCAAATAGTTCTCTCTACAACTTTCTTCTCCCTAATAAAAACAAAAACAAAAACAGCAACAAAAAAAAGCCAACACCAATTGATGTTTTATATGTATTTAGCCAGAAATTTTAATACAAAAATTATTTTTAAAAGATGTCAGAGTTTTTGTCTAAAAAGAAAAATCAGCACCAATATTTCAAAACTTGTTAAATTTTGTATTTTTCATATATTTGTTAGCAAACTAAGATTTTAACTACTTAAGAGAAGCAATATTTTCTAATTTGACAAGGAGGAATTTTATTGTAACCTTAGTAGCAACAACTTGCTAAATTATTGTCATTAATCAATATCATTAATGTTTAATGATTAGAGGAAAATAACAATGTTAAATCTAAAACATTAAATTTTAAGTGTAATTTCCTCTTTAGATATTCCAGAAGCATTATTTATGTTAAAAAGAACATCTTTTTTTTTTCTTCAAAGAAGTCATCATCACCAATACATTCTGAAAGAAATACAATTTTATTTTATTTTATTTTAAAGATTTTATTTATTTATTTGACATACAGAGATCACAAGTAGGCAGAGAGGCAGGCAGAGAGAGGGGGAAGCAGGCTCCCCACCAAACAGAGAGCCCAATGGGGGCTCGATCCCAGGACCTTGGGATCATGACCTGGGCTGAAAGCAGAGGCCTTAATCCACTGAGCCACCCAGGTGCCCAAAAATACAGTTTTAAATGTAACTAAAAATAAACTCATTATGTTGTCCAAATTGTACTCTAAGTTACACTTCAAAAATACTTTTCTGTTTAATTTGAAAAAAAATACTCTAGAAAAAATTTATAGCAAAGAGCATTTATTTGGAGTTTCAAAGTGTTTAAAAATAAGAGATAAAATATTTATTTTTTAAGTGAATTATTTAAATCAAACAATTCTAATACATGTTTTAATAACAACTATTTAAACATATATTTAGGCTAAAATTAACAAGTCAGGAAACAGCAGATGTTGGCAAGAATATGGAGAAAAGGGAATCCTCCTACACTGTTGGTGGCAATGCATGCTGGTGCAGCCACTCTGGAAAACAGTGTGGAGCTTCCTCAATAGTTATCCTATGACCCAGAAATTGCACTACTGGGTATTTACCCCAAAGATACAAAAGTAGTGATCCAAAGGGGTACATCCACCCCAATGTTTATAGCAACAATGTCCACCAAAGCCAAACTATGGAAAGAGCCCAGATGTCCAACAACAGATGAATGGATAAAGATGTGGTACATATATACAATGGAATATTATGCAGCCATAAAAATTATATCCCAAATCTTGCAATTTAGAATGACATGGATGGAACTGGAGGGTATTATGCTAAGTAAAATAAGTCAATCAGAGAAAGACAATTATCATACGATCTCACTGATAGGAGGAATTTGAGAAACAAGACTGAGGATCATAGGGGAAGGGAGAAAAAAATGAAACAAGACAAAACCAGAGAGGGAGACAAACCATAAGAGACCCTTAATCTCAGGAAACAAACTGAGGGTTGCTGGAGTGGAGGGCAGTGTGAGGGATGGGATGGCTGGGTGATGGACATTGGGGAGGGTATATGCTATGGTGAGTGCTGTGAATTGTTTAAGACTGATGAATCACAGACCTGTACCCCTGAAACAAATAATACATTATATCTTAATTAAAAAATTTAAGATAATGAAAAAATATATTTAAACCTGAGAAGAAAAAAGAAATTTACTGCAACATTTTGAAAGATATGTTACAGTGTCAAAGTAAATAATAGAAAAGAAATTGCTTAGGGGCGCCTGAGTGGCTCAGTGCTTAAAGCCTCTGCCTTTGGCTCAGATCATGATCTCAGGGTCCTGGGATCCAGCCCGGAGTCGAGCTCTCTGTTCAGCAGGAGGCCTGCTTCCCCCCCTCTCTCTGATTGCCTCTCTGCCTACGTGTTAACCCTTTTCTCTCAAATAAAAAAATAAAATTAAAAAAAAAAAAACAAAAAGAAAATGCTTAAAATATAAATAAAAATTCCATATGAAACTCTGATATTAAGATCTAATATAGTCCATTTGTTCTTCGTGTTATAATATTAACTTTTGGGTTTAAAAGGAATATGCAACACTAAAGTCATGTTAAAATAAGTACTATGGACAGAAATATGTATTCAAATTATAACTCTGATACACTTGTATATGGATTTTGGCCAATTTCCTAACTTATCTGCTCCTCTGTTCCAGAATATTGTATGCATTAGCATTTCTTCCATATGATTATTCTAAGATTGACAGTGAGATTATTACGTATATGTCTTCCATACTCTTCTGGACAGTAGTAAACTTCTAATATATTTTAAGTGTTTATTATTTATTTATTTATTAAAGATTTTGTTTATTTGAGAGAAAGTGAATGAGAGAGTGCAAGTAGAGTGAAGGGTAGAGGGAAAGGGAGAGATAGACTTCCCACTGAGCAGGGACCCAAGAACCTGGGATCAGGTAGACACTTAACCAACTGAGCCACCCAGGTGCCCCTTAGGTATTCTTTTAGTAATATATTCCATATTTGATTTTTGCTTAAAGCTATTAAACTAGTTGGTGCTCCTGGGCTAGGTAAATCAAGGTAAACTTGTGTGTGACTTCCTAAAAGGAATAAATGTACCATTAAGGATTTCTAAATAATTAGACTACTTAATTTATGTCCAAAGCAAGATTATATAAAGAGATACCCTAAAATAAGATGAATCCTTTGTCTATATACATGACCCAATAAACTATTATCACCAAAGTTTCAATTGCAAAAAATGAAACAAAATCTGCCCCAAAATGCCTTTCACCTGATATTCTAAATAAATTCTAAATGTTAATATAACATTTCCTTTTATTTACATTATTGATATAGTTAGTCAATTTCAAGTTAGCTCTTCCTTTCTAATAAGTTAGTATGTTAACTTACTTTCTAAAGCTGTATAAAGGAAGAAATAATTATTCTCTACTTCTCTTCTAACAGGTGTCCATTTTTCCAGCCCACACAGCATAGATAATTGCTACCACATCAAGAGGCAAAAGGCTTTTTTACTCAGGGTCTTTTCATCTCATTCAGAAAGATTATGGGGAATAATGCTCTGCTTTCTTTTGTGTTTTTCCCTTGGAGAAAAAGTGTTCTAATTTCACATTATTTTAAACCTACCATAGCTTTATACATTACATAACTTGGAGGCATATAAAGAAAATCAGCATGTTGTAAGTAAAAGTAATGAAGAATATATGTCTTCTATTTTCAATATTGACCAAGTACTTTTATTCTATGTAATATTCCCTTGTAATGCAGTGTAAAATGACTCTAAATTTTCTATATCACATACAAATTTGATCTATTTATTTGAAAATTATAAATTCACACTGAGTCAGAGATTAAACATAAAATAGTAAGAAATCATTTAGTAAAAGAGCTCATTCAAAAAAAAAAAAAAAAGACCTCATTCATAAAGGACCAGTATTATGCTAGAATCTTTCAGGATGGCTTTTCACATATGTCCTTTTAAATCAGAATCAATTATTTCTCTCATGTATGCTGTAAGTCGTTATCCAAAATATCAGGAATGTTCTGAATATAATTTAATACATATTTTCAGGCTTTAGTAATGCAGTGATTTCAATTTTATTTCTTGAAATGTTTCAATTTCTAGATATAATAGCAGAAAGAACTTTGACACCATGCTCTTTTCATTGAGTTTGGGTTTTAAGGCAAGATTGAACATACAATGCATGTTCAATATATGCTTAGAATTTAACTGAGCTTTAAGACTTACATGTTTCCCCATTAAACTTTTTGGTCTGAACTTGGGCTAAACCTAGGATATCTGGGAGCATTTATAATTCATGGTCTTTATGATGGAGGAGCCAAAAAAAATGCACACACAGTTCCTATAATATACTACTTTCTTTTATTATCAAAAATTGAGTAAGCAGTATCTGGGTACTAAATTCTGTGCTATGTACATATACCCTGTTATATTAGGGATTGGATTCTTATAACAGCTTTTGGATTTTTTTTTCATTCTTTCTTTTTAATCCATAAGATCCTAGGATGGATGTCCATTTTCATATTCAAGAATATCCAAAGCAATATCTATATGTACAGTAGTCAAAGCTAATAACAATTCTATACGTACATATGTTTTTTTTACACTTAGATGTATTAACCACGAAGGTAGTTCAAGATGGCAGCATAAATGATCCTGAACTCATCTTTTCCTACAGAAAAAACAAATCTATAGGTACATATAAAGTAAATCCATCTAAAAAAGACCAGATAACTAGCAGAACAACTTTTCCACAATAAAGGTTAAAAGGACCACATCAAAATGAATAGGACAGACAGAGTCTTGGTCTTTCCCAAATACCACTCCCACTGTAGCAATCCACAATTGAGATGTATTTCACAAATATAGACTTCCTCTTTGAAGAGCACAGAGTTTGTGCCCCAAATTAAGTACCTCAGTTCCTGGAAACTGCACCAAAGAGATAAGTCCCCAAGATGTCTGGCTTTGAAAAACAATGGGTTTTACATCCAAGAAAACTATATGTCTATAAAAAAGGGAGATTCTGCTGTTAAAGGGCTCATCTACGTACTCACTTGTCCTGGGACCCAACACCAAAAGAGCAGTTTGGAAGGGTCCTACACTTACAGCTAACATTATACTCAATGGCAAGAAACTAAATCTTTCCCTTTATGATCAAGAATAAGAAAAGGATGCCAACTCACACCACTTTTATTCAACATAGCATTTGAAGTCCTAGCCAGAACAACTAAGTAGGAGAAATAAATAAAAGGCATCTAAATTGGAAAGGAAGAAGTAAAACTGTCAGTATTTGTGAACACCATGATTTTATATACAGAAAACCCTAAAGAGTCCACAAAAGAAACAAACAAACAAACACCTCTTAGAACTAATAAATGAATACAACAAAGCTGCAGGGTACAAAATCAATTACAAAAATCTGCTTTGTCATATATACTAATGAAAAAATACCAGAAAGAGAAATTAAGAAAGCAATCCCATTTACAATTGTATCAAGAATAATAAAATACCTAGTAATGGATTTAGTCAATGAGGCAAAAGACCTGTACACTGAGAAGTATGAGGCACTGCTGAAAGAAATTGAAGATGATACAAATAAATGGGAAGATATTCCTTATTCATGGATTAGAAGAATTAATATTGTTAAACTGTCCAAAAAAAATCTATAGATTCATTGCAAACCGTACTAAAATTCCAATGTCATTTTTCACAGAATTAATACAAACAACCTAAAATTTTTGTGGAGCCATGAAACATCCCAAATAGCTAAAACAATGTTATGAAAGAAGAACAAGGCTGAAAGCATCATGCTTCCTGATTTTAAATTCTTATTACAAAGCTATAGCAATCAAAATGATATAGTATTGGCATTAGAACACACATACAAGTCAATGAACAGAATAGAGGGCCCAGAAGTAAACCCATGCATATTTACATATATGGTTGATTAGTTTATAAAAATTGGTCGAGAATGTACAATGCAGCAAGGACAATTGTATTTAACCATAAAAATCGGACAGCCACATGCAAAAGAGTGAAACTGGATCATTATCTTAAATCATACACAAAAATTAACTTGAAATGGATTAGACTTGAATGTGGCACCCGAAACCATAGAACTCCTGGAAAAAAAAAAAAAAAAAAACATAGGTGGTAAGGTCCATGACATCAGTCTTAATGATATTTTTCTGGATCTGACATTAAAGACAATGACAATATACATTAAAAAAAAAAAAAAAAAACAGGACTATGGCAAACTAAAAACCTCTTCACAGTGAAGAAGCCATAAAAATAAAAGCAACCTTGAATGGGAGAAGATGCAATTGAGCCTTGAACAGTGTGTGTGTTAGGGGCACTTGCCAACCATACAATCAAAAGCCTACAAATAAGGTCCCCCAGATGTTAGCTGCTAATAACCTACTGTAGACCAGAAATCTTACCAATAGCAAACAGTTGATTGATATACATTTTGTCTGTTATACGTATTATATACTGCATTCTTATAATAAAGTAAGCTAGAGAAAGGAAAATATTGTCAAAAAAATCATAAAGAAGGAAGAGAAAATACATTTACAATATTGTGTTACATTTCTCAAAAGTATCCACGTAAGTGGACTTTCACAGTTCAAGCCCATGTTGTTCAAAAGTAACTGTATTTGCAAATTATGTATCTGATAAGAGGTCAATATCCAAAATATATGTATAGAACTGATACAGCTCAATAACAAATAATCCATTTTAAAAATGGGCAGAGGATCTGAATAGAGAATTTTCCAAGGAAAATCAAGAGATGGCCAACAGGCACATTCAAAAACAAAAACAAACAAACAATAAAATAAAACAAAAAAAACTCAATATCACCTATCATCAGGGAAATGTAATCAAAACCATAATAAGATGTCACCTCACACTTGTCATAATGACAATTACCAAAAGACAAGAAACAAGTATTGGAGAGAATGTGAAGAAAAGAGAACACTCATAAACTGCTAGTAGGAATATAAATTGGTACAGCCACTGTGGAAAACATTATGGGGGATTCTCCAAAATTTAAAAATAGAACTATCATACGATCCAGCTATTCCACTTCTGGGTATTTACCAAAAGAAAACAAAAACACTAATTTGAAAAAAATACATGTATACCTATATTCATTGCAGCATTATTTACAATAGCCAGGATATGGAAATGACCTCTATCTATCGATGGATGAATGGGTAAATAGAAAATGAAATACTACTCAGTCATAAAAAGAGTGAAATATTGAAACTTGAGACAACAGAGGTGGACCTTAAAGATATCATGTTAAATGAAACAAGCCAGACAGAGAAAGAAAAAAGACAAATACCATATGACTTCACTTATATTTGAAATCTAAAAACGAGCACTCAAACATACAGAGAACAGATTAATCGATAGTTGCCAAAGGGAAGGGTGTTGGGATAGTGGGCAAAATGGGTGAAGGGTATCAAGAGATACAAGCTTTTAACTATAAAATAAATAAGTCAGGGGGATGTAATATCTAGCTTGATGACTATAATTAATAATATTGTGTTACAAATTTAAAAGATGCTAAGAAAGTAAATCTTAAATATTCCTTCACAGGAAAAAGAAGTGTAATTTTATATGGTGACAGATGCTAACTAGACTTATGGTGATGAATATTTCTCAATATATACAAATATCAGATCATGTTGTACATTTGAAATTAATGTAATGGTGTATGTCTAGGTCCATTATACTTCAAAAAAAAAAAAAGGATGATGACCTATGTATTTAGATATTCCTCAAATGTCATTCTAGTAACAAAATCAATATCCTTCATAGCAGTATAAAATGTCATTTCCAAAATCAATTTTTTTTTTTAAATTTCTCCCTATATGTGTCATTAGATTTACTTGCTTTCTGGATGTGATAATATAATTCCTTAGCAATGGTTTCAAAATTTTACTGGATGTTTCTTTACAGCAAAGTACAATAAGATGTTACTTATTACTTCCAGCAGACTGATTTATTATAAATATAATTTTTCATTAACTGGAGGTCACGGTATTCATTGGTCATTCAATAACACATTATTTACTCTATGGATGTGGGAATAACACAAGATTATACGAAAAATGACTTAAAAAGACAAAAGTTGTTGCTTTGCTCTGGAATCATTATATGTATTACTCAAAATGCTTCAGTATTTATATGTAAATAATTAAGAGAGATTATAAACAATGCCAGTCAGTGACAGATCTGAAACCATCAATAAAAATAATACTTGATTCAGAATACTTTATTTCCAAGGAGTAAAATAATATTTTGCACAAACTTTAAGAAGGTTTAAATGAAAAAAAAAAAAACTTTTTAAATTTTTAATCAAAGAAAATATCCCTTTATGCAAATATACACCTTAATTAAATAACTTATTTTCTATTGTTTTGATCTCAGAAGTGAAAGAATATTTTACCATTTTATTTTGTTGATGATTTCTTTTTATGAGATTGATATTAATTTGACTTCAGAATTTCATATTGGCCTTTATGAATAAAGTGTCACTTACTACCAAACATAATAATAGAAATAGATATGAACCTTTTATTTTTTTGTGGAATACAGATCATTACTTGCTCTAAGGGTTTCATTTTACTCTATTCAAAACAAGTAAACAGAAAATGTAGACTTCTTAGTGTTTAGAAACTAAACATAAAGGCCACAGGATGGAGATTTCTATTTAATTTCATGTCTTTAAGACTTTATTATACACCCATATTGCACTTAGATCCAAAAGAAGTTTTGAGGACTGTATTTGAACTTTTCTAGTTTTCCCATGATATAGTGCATATCATTTTAAAATATAAGAAAAGTAATCCAAGTCATTTTCCATAAGCTTTGTAACTCCTTTAACAGACCAAAGAGTTCTGTTCTTTTCTCATAAAATGGCTATTTACGGCACTACTTTTAAAGAATAGGATGCTGGGTCTTGAAGTTATGGATTGAGACACTGTTTTACTTAGTATTTTCATCATGCCTAACTACAAAAGGGCAATAGTCAAGTTAGATTCGTAATAGCCAGAAGAAATGCCTCTAATCCAATTGGTCACAGGGCAGCTATCACCAAAACCAATTTCTATATAATTAAAAGGTGCTCCCAGGCACTGTAAAAACTTGGAAGTTGCTCATGGATTTGGGAGAAGAAGGATGATTTTTTTTTTTTTTTTTTT
>RCUC01145225.1:0-20165 GCA_003697995.1 Taxidea taxus jeffersonii
GAGGGTGTCCGTGGAAGAGATGGGCTGGAGAGATGGGGTAATGGGTGTTCTGGTCTAGACAAGTCTAATCCAGCCAGCCCCAAACGAGGGAGAGCAGCCTGTCCAGGCGCGGCGCGTGTGACCGCTGCTGGGAGTTCAGATGCCCTCCCTGACCCATGCTAGAACCCTGCGGAAAACACCGCTCTCCCCTCAGGAGGAGCTTCTCCTCAGGATTGAGGTGAAGAGTGAGGACGATGAACTTGTGCCCTTGGGCCCCTGGGGCTGTGGCAAGGGCTTGTCCCTGGGTGCCTCTCGTGCCTCATCCCTACCTCAGCCCCAGCACCGGCATGTGCAGAAGGCTTATGACGGGGCCGGGGACGTGCGGACTGTAGGGCCCTGTGGTGCTGCTGCTTTTATCATTATCAGATACTGCTTCAGAATGAGCCAGGACCGCCTGTGAGGCTCGTCTTACCCCCGGATGGCGAATTCCTGTGGCCCGGGCGGGCTGGTGTTTAGCTCACGGTAGTGGTCCCAGGGTCTGGCATGGACAAGGACACCCACAGGAGATGTCTAGCGAGGACAGTGGGTTCTGTTTAATTGCTCCTACTGCGTGCACCTGCTTCCCCCCCGCACCCCCCAGTCTCTGCCCGCTCCATGCGCGGGGACCACAGTACATTGTCACTGGCTTCTAGTTTTCCTGGTTTTCTTTTTACGAGGCCTCAGACCTCTGCCATGGCCCGCTCCCACCCCCAGATGCTTCCACTCGGGTTTCTGCCTCCCCAGCGCGCCCCCCAGAGTGCCATCAGCTGCTGCTGCGCACCGCTTGGAGCTGGGGTGTCAGGGGCTCTGGACGGCGACGGTGGCTGCGACTCCCCCTGGTCTTACGCTTGGTTGGAGGGTCAGAGTCTTCAAGGGAACATCTTCCCGTTCCTCTTCTTAGGGCTCAGACCCCTCCCCTGATGGGCCACAGATCCCTCCTCCCCCTACCGTGGGGACTTTGGTTAGGTCTGCGTGGGACCCCACGACCGCCAGTCTGAGGGGTCACATGCGCACACACAAGCACACGCTCACCCTCACACGGGATCCCACAGTCGCAAGCACCCACACACCCTCCTACACCCTCTCACACAGCCTCACCCCTCCTCATGGTGTCCACAGTCAGCAGCTCACAGATCAGCTACAATGTGACCAGCCCACAAAGCGCACACTCTAGTAAACCTTTACTGCTCAGGAGCCCCAGTGAGCCACGGACACTGAAGTTTAAAAAATCTCTATTTTCACTCTTCCTCAAAATTAGCACTTTTTCTGAGTCCCTCTACCGCCCCTTCTTCTAGATCTCTGTATCTCTTCTGCTCTCCCTCCCTCTCTAGGTGCAGAACTTCCTGCTCGCTGCACCCCATCAACACCCCCAGAGATCCTGAGCTAGCGAGGCCCCGCCCCTTCCCCTGCTGGGAGAGACAGAAAGGCTCCGCGGGACCCCTGCCCTCTCTGGGCACTTTGCCCAGAGGCCCCGAGGGAGGGCAGCAGAGAGCCTCCTGCTCAGGGGCAGGGCTGAGGGCGCCCTCTGCTCTGGAAATCTGGGTGGCCTGTGGGTCCCAGCCTGAGCCACCCCCTCATGCAGTGATTTCTTGGTCCCGGGTTCAGTCTGGGTGCTGTTGGGGGCCTGCGCTCTGCCCCCTTCCCCGTCTCTCCTCAGCCCTCCTCCGAGTCCTCCTCGTTGCCCGCAGGTCCTGCTCTGACCCACCTGCAACTCCCGTTTTGCTCCCCCCACCTACTCCCACGGCTCCCTGCACCTGCTCCTTCCTGTTTCTCTCTCCCTCTTGCCGGCTGCTCTGAGTCACTTGCTTCTTCATCCTCCTCGCCTGACAGCTGGTGGCCCCTCCCTGTCCCCTGAAGTGCAGGGCCTTTCAGGAATCCCCTTCTGAGAGCCCCCCCCCCCAGGCCTAGCGGACCGGAGAGGCTTGTGGGGGAGGGGTGGGGAGCAAAAATAGCTCCTTATCTGGGCCTGAGGGAGGCCCGAGCAGGGCAGGAGCTGGAAGGGTTTCGGGGCCCGTGAAGAGGATGAAGAACCCGCCACGTGTGACGGTGTCCCTGCAGGGAGCCGCTTTCTGCAGGGACGCCCTGGCCTTCCCGCGCTGCGACCTGCCAGGGGATGCCCCAGAGCAGTGGGGGCCCCCAGGCATCTGGCCTCACCGCTCCTACTGGGCGTCCGCAAGACCCCCCGACAGGCGCCGAGGACACGGGGGCAGGCCTTGGAACAGTCAGAACTGGGGTCACATACCCTGTTCCGAGTTACCCCGTGCCAAGGGGATGGGTGTGGTGATGCACTGGGGTCTCACCCCAAGATGGCCGGAGGGGACCCTCTCCCTCAGCCTCCAGTGAGCTCGCAGTTCAGGGGGAGAGAGAGAACTCATCAGGCAACTGCAACTCGGAAAGATGGAGGCTGTGTTGGGGGGGGTTCGGGGTGCACTGGGGCACAGGGCTGGGCACTCGGCTTTGGTGGCCTGGTTGTTGGTTTACAGAATATGGCCACTGTGTGTATAATCTGATGTCACCCTACTTTTTTGCCAATATCTCTCCCACTGTCCCTGTTCCCCTCACACACACACACACACACACACACACACACACTCCCCAATCTAAGTTTTTCTAATCAAGCAGGTTCCCATTAGTCCCCATTCTGTACCTCCAAGATGCCCTTTCCTTCACGTGGATGTCTTTTCCCTTCCGCCCACCTAAATCTCCACATGCTTATGGACCCAGCCCAGGGGACTATCCTCTGTGAAGTCTCCAACTGTGGGAAGCCCTTCCTCTGGCCCCTTCCACTGCAGCCTGTGCCCCGCAGGTGCTGTTGGCTGCCCGCTATTCCTAGGGGGTCCTCCCCCACTGCTACTAATGACAAAGGCATCCCTTAGACATTTTTTTCCCCCGAGCCATAAATTAGCAACATCACCATCATTATGGTCATTATAATTTTATTTTTTTGTATCATTGTTACGTGTGTGAATTCTCCTCCAGAAAGAAACTCCTGTTTGGCAAGAGCTTTCAAAAAGCCCTTTCCTTCAGCACATTATTTCACTTCATCCGCTCTGTACCTCTCAGGAGTGCATCTCCCCTGCTCCAAGCCGCCCTCTCCCCTTGCCTTGGGATCCCCCCAGGCTCGAGCTGTTCTCTGTTTCTACTTTCTTCCTTACCCGCCCGGGAGGGTCCTTTACACCCAGCGTCAGATCACTTCCCACCTGCTCAGAGATAGCCTCCACTCCCTGCCCCGGATCTGCCAACCTCATCTCTTTCTGCTCCCCCACGGCCCCTTCCCCTCTAGCTCCTGCTCAGACACACAAGCCTGTGCTGTGGCTGTTCCCTCTGCCCAGAATACTTTTCCTCTGGAGCTGCACGGACCGCACCTTCACGTCCCCTGACCACCACGTTAAGGTTACAGTCGGAATCAACCCCAGCCCTGGTCACACACACTACAGCTCCCCCCTTTTCTGACTCCCTTTGTCTTTATCTCACAGTCTTTAATATATAATTTGCTTATTTCTTATGGTGATTACATACTGTCTCCCAGTCCCCACAATCTGTCTTTCTGGCTTGCTCCTGGATCTCAAGTCTCGATGGTGGCACCCAGCATCTAGTAGGTGCTCAGTAAATGTTTGATGACTTAATGAACCTATTATTCCTTTCTCCTCTCACTTGTTAGTGTGCTAGAATTTCTTGAGGCTCCAGCTGGGAAGCTGGCCAGGTGGACATCTTCTCTTCTCTTAGCCCAGTGACTTAGGAAGGAGGCAGGGAAGGCCTGCAGAAGCCAGGAAGCTGCTAGAGCAAGTCTGGTGTCCCGCTGAAAACTGCCACAGCAAGGACGGACGGTCAGGTCTGGCTGAGCCCAGCTATGACCTCTGCACGTGGCGTCGCCCTCATCACTCTCCTGTTCCAAACCCCAGGGGCCCAGAGGAGTTTGTCATCCAGCCTGCCCCTGTCACCCAGCCTACTGGGTACCCCACCTACTGCCCTGACCTGTTTCCCTTCATTCACTCCTCCTCACAGCTTCTGCAAACCCCTCCCTGCCAGGGGAAGCTGCCTCCCCCGGTCCACCCCCACACAGATCAAAGGCTGCTTGCTCTGATCTAGATGCCCTCAGCACCGGGAACAGGCAACATAAATATTGCTCCCGCCCCCCAGCAACATGTAGTCCCCCCCCTCCCAGTGGTTCATACCACAGGAACTGCTGTGGAGGCAGATTATCTCCATTCCAATCCCAGCTCCTTGGCTAAGCAGCTTTGTGAGTGCAGACAAGTCTACCGCGCTCCTAAAACCTCAGTTTCCTCATCTGTAAGTTGGGACCTGTTCCTGGCTTTTAGGGTTCCTGTAAGGGTTAAAAGGGAACACAAGAACATGTTGGCAGAGAAGCCGGCCCTGCATCTGGCGCCCAGTGGGTGCTAAATCACGGCCAGTCCTCCATGAACACGGCCCCCAGAGCGTCCACCATGCGCCCCACGCTGTTAAAGGGGCAGGCAGCTCTGCGGCCCCCTGGTAGGGTGGGGAGGAGAGAGTGCCCCCTTACTGGACTTACTGGACGGCATCTAGCTGAGGAGCTGCTGCCCAGCGCTGCTGCCAGAATTCTGCCTTGGATGGCGAGCAGATAGGCGACACGGTGTATATGACTTGGGGCCGGCGGGGTGGGGGCACCGCCAGAGATTGTCCTAACTTCCTGCCGTCTGAGAAATATCCCCCGTTGGTGCAGAAAGACTTGAGGTTCGTCTGTAAACCTCATGGAGAGTGAAAGGGTTTGGGGTCAGGCAAGTCCAGTTTGAAGCCCAGTGCCGTAGAAAGATATGCGGTTCTGTGTGGGGCTGGCCTGCTCTCTCCCGGTCTTTTGTGAACATGCTGTTGCCAGTGACATCACAAGAGGCAGCCACCTCTGCACCCCCAGTGTGGCTGGCCTCAGGGGCCAGTGGGGAAGGACGGCTGGCCCCTGGGGAGCAGCGGAGCAGCTGCCCATGGAGGCCATCGTCTCCGGAGGAGGTGACCTCATGCTCTCTGTGCTCACGGGCACCACACCCCATACCTTTGTGCCACTACGAAACTTCTGGCTTCCAGGCTGCGGATCTACGTGAGCTCTGCCTGGAAAAATATCAAAACTTTCAAAAGTCTTTAAAACAACCCTCCCCCCAGCCCCGCTCGCCCCCTGCCCCAAAGGGAAAATAGAACAGTCTCCGCTGCTGTGAACCTGCAGGCAAATTTAGGGAGGCCAAGCTGCCCTCCCGCACCCCCGCCAGGTTTCCAAAACTCTCCCCCTCCCTCTCTCATCCCCAGGCGCTGCATTTATAACACATATTTAAATATTCACAGCTTTGCCTGAAATAGACGAGAATCATGACGCTTGTAATGTTTCCCAAGGATTACCGAAATCTCTTAATCCCCTTCTTTCCTGTAATAGCCTATAGGGAAACTGATTTTAACAAATGCATTTTTAAATTGCACAAGCATTTTCAAAAACATGGCTCTAGAGTACAAGGAATGTCTTCCATATTAAAGCACCAGCGGGAGTCATATTCTGTACCAAACTCGTGTGTGTGTGTGTGTGTGTGTGTGTGTGTGTGTGTGTTTCACGTGTGTATTTCAACCCTAGCTTCCTCACCCATCCGGGGACCTATCCCCAGGTGTTTAGCCCCCTGGGCCTTACTCCTAAAACCCAGGAGTTGCCCCTAACTCCTGACATCCCTTCATCAAGTAAGGATCCACTGAGCACTTTCCATAGCAGGAGCTTCTAGGCCCCAGACACAGAGCGAACAAAACGAAAGAGATTCGACCTGTCGTGTGAGAGGAGCCAATCGGTTATGTATCTCGGATCATTTTAAGCATTTAGAAGAAAAATAAAGCAGAGGAGGAGCACAGTGACCTGCTGTGCGGATCAGACCAAGTGCCAGGCCCACGTAGGAGCCTAGTTTCCTTGTCTTGCCCCATCATCTCCTACAACACCCTGATCAAGGGGCGGGAGCGTCTCACCCACATGCCTCACATTATGATGTATTTTCTTTTTTTCTCTTTGTCAGCAGAAACCCAGGATAGGAATGGCAGTGGGCACGGGGGTGGGTGTGTGAGAGGCCTTCAGGGAGACTTTTCTATTTCTTCCACAATTATTTATTGAGCTTACTAGGTTCCAGGCAGTTGGCGGGCACAGCCTTGTTAAAATTGGAAAGCTTTATATAAACACCCTGAGTTCTGGATCCTTTGGAAAAATTGGAAGCTCTAGCAGTACTGGGCATGCCTTCCCTAGGGACAACAATTAGCCAGTGCCCAGAGGGGGCTGGTTACTTCCAGGAGCTCAAACATTCTCTAGTTCACTAGCCCTTAATGTCTCTTACACCTGGCCAGCTTTGCTCCCCTGCCTGGCTGTGGGAGCCATTCGTTCGAGTGTGTAAACCCTGACTTACGTTCTCATCATGAGGAATACATGCAGACAAAGAGCCCAGTACGGAAAGAAACAAATATTGGGATTTTGACATTCCTCCCATGGAGAAGAGTCTATGTCCCTCTCCTCGAGTGTGGGTGGCTCGAGTTTGCTTCAGCCATCAGAGGCCAGTGGAAGAACCAACATGTGACTTCAGATGTGAGAACATGAGAGACCTCTGCTCCGTTCAATGGGAATCTCGTTTCCAGAACCCTGACTACCACGTAAGAAGTCCAACGGCCCTGGGCCCACGAGGCCTCACGTGGGCGCTCTAGGTGGCAGTCCCAGCCTGCGAGCCGTCCCTGTCCAGGCCCTGAACATACAAGTCAAGATGTCACCAGATGATTCCAGTCCTCAGCCTACCAAGTCACCCCAGCGGCTCACGCCTCCCACACGGAGGCCTCCGACTTGCAGACCAGAAGAAAGCCCACTGCCCCCTGCTGCTCCCTGACCACAGTAAAATGGCTTCTCTTCTACTTCCAAGTCTAGCGTAGGTTCCTCCTCATTTGTGGAAACAAACTCAGAAGCTTGTTGGCAGCGGATTCCGGGAAAGGCAGTTTCTCGCTCCCAGTCCCTGCGGTACTGAGGAGAGTGCAGAGGGGAAGGGGGGCGGAAGCCAACAGGCAATCTGGCACACCCGGCCTCCTCTTCACCTCCTCAGTCCTAGTCATCACATCTTCCTCCTCACTTCTGGCGCTCACCTTCATGGCCATGCCCGAGAGACGTCATTACCGCTGACTCCATAACCTCAGTTTCACAGCTCGTCTTCCCAGTTCACCCCCTCTGCGACCCGAACTCCGGTAATTCTTCACCTCCTGAGACGTACTCATCCCTCCCTTCCACCTCCCCAGTGCCCCTCTCACCCAGTTTAGATGATCTGGTCAATCATCAGAGCCACTCGTTTGCATACCCTCAACTCGCTTGGCCCCTCTTCCTTCACTGTACGCTTCTAGAAAAACGCTAACTTTGGTTAAATCGAGCTCCCATCTATTTAACACCTTTACCACAACAGCTACATATGCCTAGAAAACATCGACCGCGCTAACTGACCTTACTCTAAATTCACAGCCAAGGGAGGTCGAGTGGACATTTCGGGCTCCCCAGCAATCCTACCTCATTTCCCTTGCTCACTCACCCTCTCACCCTCTCACCCTCTAAGAGGACTTGCAAGAGAACTTTCATAGGCTCCCACCACATCGGCCAACTTAAGTGTGGACCCAGACATTGCACGTTTCCTCCCGTTACTGTGCACGAACTATTCACACTCCTATCTGAAGCCAAACCCTCTTCTTGGAAAGTAGAGTCTATCCTCTTTTGTCTACCCAAGGGCCTTACTCCAAGAGTGTCTCTCTCCTTCATCATCCCATTTTCACCCTCCATTGGGTCATTCCTATTAGCCTCCAGATATAATGCTGTTTCTCCTGTCTTTCAGAAACAGTCCTCTCTGAGTCCCATGTCCCCTACCAGCTCCTGCCCCCCTTTTACTGCTTCTTGACAGCCAGACTCTTCCAAAGAGGTGCCTGTACTCACTGTCTTCAAATCCTATCCTCCACTCTCTCGACCCCACTTCCATCAGCCCTTTCCCTTCAATTCTCCACAAAACACACCTTCTCAAGGTGACCAGGTATTGCCAATAATTGATTCTCAGTTGCTAACTCACTTGGCCCCCCAGGACTCTTTAACCCAGTTGGTCACTTATTCCTTAAAACACTCTCCTCCCCTGGCAGCCAGGACACCGCCCTCTCCTGCTTTTCCTTCTGCTTCACTGGCCACTTTTTCTGTGTCCTTTGCTGGCTCCTTTTCATCTTCTGGACCCAAAATGATTGAAGTGCCTCAGGGCTCTGTCCTTGGACTTCTCTGTCTTCTCAAGAGCCCATTGAGTTGGGTGGTCATGAATTTAAATAAGGACAATTGTCAACCATGCTCATGGCTTTAAATACCTCCTACAGCTGATGACTCCTCAATTCATATTTTCTTGCTAGAACTTTCCCCGGAATTCCAGACTTGAACATCCAAATTCCTATTTGACACTTTCTCTGGGATGTTGAATATTGATCTCAAATTCAAAATGTCCGGCACCAAAGTCCTGCTCCTACCCCCCAACCTGCTTCTCCTGCAGTCTTGGCATCTCTGTAAGTGGTCAGTTCATCTTTCCGGTTGTTTGGGCCACAAACTTGAGTCATTTCTGACTCCTCAGTTTCTGTCATACCCAGTCCTTGGCAGATAGCTCTGCCAAGTGGGTCTGGATTTTCGCCACCTCTACTGCTAGGACTGTGACCAAGCCCCCCTCACCCCTCTCTTGGATCACTATAAGAGCTCCCTAATGGCTCTCATTGAGCCTGCCATGGCCCCCCTTCATTTTATTGTCAAGGAAGCAGGCAGAGGAGCCATTTGAAACATGTCAGGGTCATACCCTTACTCAACTTGAAACCCTCCACCTCACTCAAATAAGAGCCAAAGTGCAGACTCCCTGGTTCTTCTTTGAACTCATCTTTTATCTGTTACAACCACACTGTCCTTCTTGTTTTTGGACCATGGAAAGCATGTTCCCACCTCAGGGTCTTTGCATGTGCTGGTCTCTACCTGGCATGTCCTTGCCCCAGATATCTGACTTGTCCTTTCTCTTCTTTTGTTTTTTTCTAAAGATGTATTTATCTGAGAGAGAAAGAGAGAGCGTGTGCACATGGTGGAGGGACCACAAGGGGCAGAAGGATAGGGAGAGAGGAACCCAAGCAGACTCCATGCTGAGTTGTGGAACCCATCGTGGGGCTCAATCTCATAACCCTGAGATCAGACCTGAGCCGAAACCTGGAGTCAGTTACCTAACCCACTGTGCCACTCAAGGTGCCCCAGTGTTTCTCTTCTTTTAGATCTTTCTTCCAATGACACATTGTAAGTGAGACTTTTCTTGATTACCTTAAGAAATAGGACCCTTGTGCCCTCCTTGTTTTGTTTTTCTTCTTAACACTTATTGCCTGCCACCCTGCTATAAATTTTGCCGGACTCCCCTTCTAGAATGTAAATGCCATGGGAGCGGGAACTTTATTTGGTTCACATGAACATCCGCAATGCCTAGAGTATGCCTAGCACACAGCAGGCCCTCACTACTATTTCTTGCACTAACTCAAAGACTGGGCGTGGCAATCATGGCTGTTGGATCGGGCTGAGAGATGGGCAGGTCCCAGACCAGCAGGGCTTTTAGGTCTTGCTAAAGATCTGGAGGAGGACTGACATGATGACCTTCAGGTTTAGAAAAGCTCCCATGGGCTCCAGGAGGGAGCACACCTCTTCTAGAAAGGTGATTCTTGCCTTTGTGCAGTGAGTGTGGGGAGATATACGCCCGTGTGTTTCAGAAACGCCTCTCGCACTTAGAAGTGGCCAAGGGGTTCTGGGGCCAAAGAGATCTCTGCACTTGGACAAGACACAACAGCACACGGGACTGTAATTATGGGTAATCAACCCTGCGCCTCTGAGTCAGCAGCTCAATCAAGCCCTTTAAAAGCCACAGGCTTCGGGGCCTCCCACTCCCCACAGGTCTCTTGCCCTGGGAGCCTGCTTTCACCCTACTCAGAACTCTCTGCTCCAAAGAGCCCGAGATTGGACAGGATGTGGCAGTCCCCCACCCCCCATGACACCCGCTGTCCCCTCTCGCTTTCTTCCTGCACTCCTCAACCAGGAGAGATTCCAGTGGCGATCAAGTCCAAGGGCAAGAGGCTAGTGAGCCTCTCAAGCCTCCAGGGAGTAGGCAAGGAGCCTCTCACCTGTGGGAGGGGGCGGGGGCGAGGGTGAGCAGACTCTGCCTGCAGCCCCTCTCAGGGCGGAGCCCCCAGGAGCCTTGCATGAGATGTGGCCCTGGGGCAGCCCTTCCTCAAAGGCCCCCTCTCTCCAACACCCCAGCGATCCAAACAGCTGGAGGATTTATTCAGCGTTTCCTTGGCCCACTGGGCTCCTCAAACTAAATGGGCCTTCTGCACATTCCTTGAGGGTTTTAATAACCTACCAGTAAGAACAAAAAGTCCATTTCTACTAATCTAATAAGTCAAGCCAAGGTGGAAATACCTTTCCAGGGCCCCTCCCTGCCCAACTCAGCTGGACTCGCATTGCAGAGGGAAGCAAAATTAATTTTGACTTAGCTGCCGAGATGCACCTAATTATTTCTCTTTGCCAAGGAAGGGGGCAGGAAAATCACAGCCAGCAAGGCAGAATATTCTATCCCCAGGCACTCGGGAGTTTGGGATTCTTTCCTACCTTCTCGTGCCCTGGGCTGCAGGAGGTTTGCCAGCGGCCAACCTCCTGGGTCCTGCTCCACGGGCCTTGCCAGGCACCTACCACCTAGCGAGACTGCAGGGCCTCAGGGAGAGCGGCAGGCTGAGCCGGGGGCAGCCCAGTCTGCTTTGTCACCAACCGCATGTTACAGGCCAATCTCAGGCCAGGCATCCTGCAAGTGCGGGGCCGTAGGCGGCAAAGGAGACCAGAAGGAGACCAGAAGGAGAGAGATTCCTGAAAGACTGCAGCCCAGACTAGAGAATCAGCCACACAGACCGAGGGCAGCCCCTCTCCAGACCGTCCGTCTCCCAGCCCAGACAGGACTATCCACCATTTCCCCTTCTCCCTTGCCCCCAGAAAATTCCTCTCTCCCTAGGTCTTACTCAGGAAAATCTAAATACAGTGGACTGTACTTGTTGGCCGATAGAGTCACCTGTGGGGAGGAAAGTTTCTGGCCGTTTGGGGGGAAGGGAGGAAGAAGAAGGTGAGAGAGAAAGCTCGTGCTTGAGTGCCTTCTATCCGTTTTCATAGGTTGGTTCACCCGATATTTCGGAAAACACCTCAGTATCTGAGCTTAGGACAAGCAGGACTGGGGTTCGGATCCCAATTTGCCGTGTGTTAACCTCTACCTACACCTGTCCAAAGGGGCAGCCGAATCTTCCTGAAGGGCAGATGCAGCAAACTTAACTCTTTTTTTTTTTTAAAGATTTTATTTATTTGACAGATAGAAATCACAAGTATGCAGAGAAGCAGGCACAGAGAGAAAGGGAGGCAGACTCCCTGCCGAGCAGAGAGCCCAATGCAATGCGGGGCTCGATCCCAGGACCCTGGGATCATGACCTGAGCCGAAGGCAGAGGCTTTAACCCACTGAGCCACCCAGGTTCCCCTTAACTCTTAACTCAAACTCGAGTTAGTACATGAAGAACCTGAACTGCTAAGGGGTGAGGTCATACACCAGCAGAGGAAACGTCTCAGGGCTGGCAAAGGACCCCACACTGAGCCTGTTGGGGCGGGGGAGGGGGATGGTTCTCCCACAGGATGCAGGAGTTCGGGGTTTGTCAAGGTTGCTTCAGACTCATGATGAACTTGGGGGGCCGCACAGCTTGTGTGGCACCTGGGCCCCGTCACTAGCCCATTGAACGTCTCTTCAACAACACATCAGTCCAGGAGTTTGTGCCTCTTCCTTGCTAGGTACTGTAGGTGGATTAAAAATGGAATCTGAGGGCGCCTGGGTGGCTCAGTGGGTTAAGCCGCTGCCTTCGGCTCAGGTCATGATCTCAGGGTCCTGGGATCGAGTCCCGCATCAGGCTCTCTGCTCAGTGGGGAGCCTGCTTCCTCCTCTCTCTCTGCTGCCTCTCTGTCTACCTGTGATCTGTTAAATAAATAAATAAAATCTTTAAAAAAAAAAAAATGGAATCTGAAACAGGCCTTGGCTGGGGTGACCAACTCCTCCCAATTTGCCCAGGCCTTTCAGTGTTAACACTCAAGTCTCACGGAAACGCCTCCTCCAACCTGGGCCAACCAAGATGGCCCGTCCGCCGGTCCGGGCATCCACGGGCACGACCGTCTTACTAGGAGAGCCAGACTGACCCGGGGCTCTGAAGTGGGCGCTGCCGCTTGCCCTGCTTAGCAGTCTTGTGCTGAGAGTCATTTCAAGATGACCCCCTGGGCGTGAGCTACCACTCTCTCTTCTGGCCCAAGTCCTAGAAATCGCAGGAAAACAACAACAACAACTCACCCTCTTTTTAAATGTCAGAGTTTTGGGGACGCCTGGGTGGCTCAGTTTGTTAAGCGGCTGCCTTCGGCTCCGGTCATGATCCCAGCATCCTGGGATCGAGTCCCTCATCGGGCTCCTTGCTCGGCAGGGAGCCTGCTTCTCCCTCTGCCTCTGCCTGCCACTCTGTCTGCCAGTGCGCCCTCTCTCTGACAAATAAATAAATAAAATCTTTAAAAAATTAAAAAAAAAATTTGAGGCATAATTTACGTATAAAAACTTTGCTCCTGGGGCGCCTGGGTGGCTCAGTCTGTAAGTGCCTTCACCTCAGGCCATGATCCTGGAGTCCCGGGATAGAGCCCCGTGTTGGGCTCCCTGCCCACCCCTCACCCCACTCATGCTCTTTCTCTCTCAAATAAATAAATAAAATCTTTAAAAAAATAATAAAAATAAAAATTTCACTCCTTTTAAAAGTGTATAGCTATGACTTCTGACAAGTGTATACAGCCGTGTAATCACCCCTGCAATCAAGATGTAAAACACTTCCATCCCGCCCCGATGGCGGTCCCCCATGTCCCTTTACGATCCGTTCCCTCCCCCCAACCCTCCGCCATTGGCAACCAACGCGAGTCTGATTTCTGTCCTTATAGTCTTGCCTTTCCCAAAAGGTCATTTGATAGGAATTACACAGTGTGAGCCTTTTGTGTCTGGCTTTTTTTTTTTTTTTTTTTTGCAATTAGCACAATGTTTGTGAGATTCATCTATGCTGTGTGTGTCAGAAGTTCATTTTATGATTCCTGAGTAGCCGTCCATAGGATCAAGTGTTGGAATTTGCTCGTCTGTTCACCAGTGGATGGACACGTGGGTCGATTCCAGCTTTGGACAAATACAAATAAGACCGCTGCACATGCTCACACACACAGCTTGCGTGGACACGCTTTCGTTTCTCCTAGTAAACTGCCCTAGGAGGAGGACTGCCTATATTTTACTTTATTAAAAATGGCCAAACTGCTTTCCAAAGCGGCTGTACAATTTTGCATTCTTCTCAGCAGTGAATGAGTAGTGAATGAGCACTTTTTACTTCTAGCCATTCCGCCCATGTGTAGTGATATCTCATTGTAGTTTTAACTTGCGGTTCCCTGATTCTAATGATGTTGGACATCTTTTCATGTGTCTCTTTGCCATCCAGACCCCTTCCCTGATGAAGACTCTGTTCACATCTTTTCCCCATTTTTTAAAAAAAATTTTTAAGATTTTATTTATTTATTAGTTAGAGAGAGAGAGAGCGAGCACAGGCAGGCAGAGGCAGAGGGAGGAGCAGGCTCCCCGCCGAGCAAGGAGTCCAATGTGGGACTCGATCCCAGGACGCTGGGATCATGACCTGAGCCGTAGGCAGCCGCTTAACCAACTGAGCCACCCAGGCGTCCCTCTTTTCCCCATTTTTAAAAAAGATTTTATTTATTTACTTGACAGAGAGAGAGAGTCAGTGAGAGAGGGAACATAAGCAGGGGGAGTGGGAGAGGGAGAAGCAGGCTCCCCGCTGAGCACGGAGCCTGATGCAGGGCTCCACCCAGGACCCTGGGATCATGACCTGAGCTGAAGGCAGACGCTTAATGACTGAGCCACCCAGGTAGGTGCCCCTTTTCCCCATTAAAAAAAAAAAAAAAAAAAAAAGACTCGGGTTTTAATTATTGTAAGAGTTCTTTACATATTCTGCTCATAATTCCTTTATCAGATGTGTGTTTCACAAATATCTTCCCCCCAGTCTGTGGCTTGTTTCTTCATTTTTTATTGAGAATGTATTCCAAAGAACAAAAGATTTTCATTTTCATAGAGTAAAATTTATCAAATTTATCATTTATGCTTTTTGTGTCTTATTTGGGAATTCTTTGTTAGTCCAAGATGGGAGAGAGAGTTTTTTGTTTTGTTTTGTTTTGTTTTTTGGTAGAGATAGTTTTCATGTTTCTTTCTTTCTTTTTTTAAAAGATTATTTATTTATTTATTTGATAGCGCAATCACAAATAGGCAGAGAGACAGGCAGAGAGAGGGGAGAAAGCAGGCTCCCCACTAAGCAGAGAGCCCCATGCAGGGCTCCATCCCAGGACCCTGAGATCATGACCTGAGCCGAAGGCAGAGGCTTAACCCACTGAGCCACCCAGGTGCCCCGATAGTTTATGTTTCTTAACAAAAGTTTTATTGTTTTAGCTCTTACATTTGAAAAATGCAATTTAAAAATGAAATAAATTTCAGGGCGCCTGGGTGGCTCAGTGGGTTAAAGCCTCTGCCTTCGGCTCAGGTCATGATCCCAGGGTCCTGGGATAGAGCCC
This sequence comes from Taxidea taxus jeffersonii, assembly GCA_003697995.1. Classification (NCBI taxonomy): domain Eukaryota; kingdom Metazoa; phylum Chordata; class Mammalia; order Carnivora; family Mustelidae; genus Taxidea; species Taxidea taxus. The sequence goes on from RCUC01145225.1 coordinate 14,739, forward strand.
CACGTCGTGCTCTCTGCTCCACGGGGAGCCTGCTTCCTCCTCTCTCTCTGTCTGCCTGCCTCTCTGCCTACTTGTGATCTCTGTCTGTCAAATAAATAAATAAAATCTTTTTAATAAATAAATAAATAAATAAAAGACAAGCAATACATCTACAAATGCTAATAGGAAATAAAAGAAGCTAGAATTCCATGTCCAGACAAAGTAGACTTCTCTCTGAAATAATTACAAATGTTTCCAATAGAAAGAAATATGTGTCCATGAGGAACATGAGTGTCCATGAGGAACACAGTGAGTTTCAAGTAGTGATGTGAGATACACATGCGTGTACATACACAAAAGTACAGGTATGTATATTTTTTGTGTTAGATCATGTCTATATTTAGGTGTATATAAATATAGACATGATATATATATAAATAAATTTATATATAAATATAGACATGATATATATATAAATTTGTATTTACTGTAAAAAAAAAACAAAAATTTCTAGAATGAAGCTTTTGATAAATTTGGTAATTATACTTGGTAATATCAATAATTATGCTTGGTGATGATCTAGAAAGACATCCCATGCTTATGAATTGGAAGATTTAATATTATTAAATTTGGTTTGATTTCTCTTTTTTTTGGTTTGATTTCTCTTGAGGCTTCTCTCCTTAGCCTATAAGTGGCCATCTTCTTGTGTTCTCAAATGGCGCTTTTTGTGTGTGTGTGTGTGTGTGAGAACATATTCCTAATGTCTCCTTTTCTTCTTATAAGGACATTTGATCAGTTATATTGGATTAAAGGCTCATCCTATCAGCTTCATTTCAACTGGATCACTTCTTTGCAGACTCTACCTCTAAATACAGTCAGATAGACTAAGGTCCATCCATATAACCCCACTGAACTGTAATTACCTCTTTAAGGGTCCAATGTCCAAATATAGTCAAATTCTGAGGTATTGGGTGTTAGGACTTCAACATATGAATTTGTGGGGGATATAATTCAGCCCATAATAACACCACTCAATGGGGGAAAGGACAGCCTTTTCAACAGACAGTATTAGAAAAACTGGATCTCCACATGCAAAAGAATGCAATTGGTTCCTTACTTCACACTATATACAAAAATTAACTCAAAATGGATCAAAGACCTAAATGTTAATACTAAAACTAATGGAAAAGAAAATATAGGGGAAAATCCTCATGATATTGGATTTGGTAATTATTTGTTGGTTAGACATTAAAAGCACAGGCAGCAAAAAAAAGACAGATAACTTGGATTTCATCAAAATTAAAAACTTTTGTACATCAAAGGACACTATCAAGAGAGTGAAAAGACAACCCATAAACTGGAAGAAAATCCAAACACACATATATATGAAGGATTCCTAGAACTCAATAACAAAAATAAAAACAACCAAAATGAAAAACGGGCAAAGGACTTCAATACGCATTTCTCCAAAAAAGATATCCCAATTGCCAATATGCACATGAAAAGATGCTCGATATCACTACTCATTAGGGAAACGCAAATTAAAACCACAATAAGATACTGCTCCACATCCATTATGTTGGCCGTCATCAAAACAATGGAAAATAACAAGTGTTGGGGATGATATGTAGAAATTGAAATCCCAGAGAATTGTTGGTGAGAATGTAAAATGGTGCAACCACTGTGGAAAACATTTTGGTAGTTCCCCCGAAAGTTAAACATAGAATTACCATGATTTCACAATTGCACTTCTAGGTGTATACCCCCGAAGAGTTGAAAGCAGGGACTCAAACATATTTGCACATCAATATTCACAGCAGCATTTTTCACCATAGGCAAAAGGTGAAAATGACCCAAATGTTCATCAGCAGGTGAGTAGATAAACCAAATGTGATGTAGTCATACAATGAAATATAATTCAGCCTTTGAAAATGAAGTTGTGATATATGTTATAACACGGATGAATCTGGAAAACGTAATGCTAAGTGAAATAAGCCAGACACAAAAGAACATATTATGATTCCACACATATAAGGTACCTAGAATAGGTCAATACAGAAAAATATAATTTTTATAATAGAGATTACCAAGATCTGGAGGAAAGCAGTAAAGAGGAATTACGGTTTTATAGGTACAGAGTTTCTATTTGGGATGATGAAAAAATTCTAGAAATGGAGATTGGTGGTGATTGTACAACATTGTGCGTGTACTCACACACTGAAATGGTTAAATGGTAAAATTTATGGTACTTTTTAAATCAAAATAAAAAAATACACTGTAAGAAATATTAGCATGGGTGGTTGTGCAGTGGAATGAAAGAGGAGAAAAGTAAAGACATGCTAAGTTTCCTGTTCAAGGGGCTTTAAACCACTGAGCCACCCAGGCGCCCCATTCAAGGGGCTTTAATAGACAACTTGAACTCTATGGGAATGAAAAGCACAGCACAGGGAATATAGCCAGTAACGTCTTAATGACTTTATATGGTGACAAATGGTAGCTGCACTTATTGTGGTATTTTTAAAGTATATAATTGTCAAATCACTATGATGTACACCTGAAACAAATGTAATATTTTATGCCAACTATACTTCAATTAAAAGAATAGATTGAATTCTAGCCATTGTTTTAAAAAAGGTATGCTTAAGAATGTTTGTTAAATATTTAAAGGCATTAAAGCAACTACAAAAATATAAGTAGAATGTAAAACTTTCTAGTAAGTAAAAGAAATAAAATGGAGCAAAAAACAACACAAAAACAAAAGCAAAACTATAACATATGGAAATATAAAACCCACACAAAATGGCATGACCAATTGTAAATAATTTGTAGTCTCAATAAATATGAACAGGTTAAATTTGTCCATTAAAAAACAGAATATAGAATTGTATTTTTAGAAAGTAGCCAGCCATAGACTTTAAACTAGAGATGAACTTCAAAAAAATGACACAGAAAAATGAAAAATAAAGAAATGAAACAAGATATATGAAGCAAATGGAAAGAACGTGAAAGGAGCTCTAACAACATAAAGTCAGATTACACAGAATTCAAGGCAAAAAGAAATATTTTATCTTAATAAAAGGAGCAATCTCTCAAGAAGATATAATAGCAATGATTATTGAGATGCTTTAACACAAAATTAAACTATATAAAGTAAATCCTGATAGAGTCACAAGTATAAATTGATAAGTATATAGCAATGGTGGGAGAGTTTTACACATCTCTCTCAGAAAATGACTAATCAAGCAGACAAAAAATAACTATGGCTATAGGGAGGGTTTTAATAACAAAAAATCAACAAGTTGTTCCGAACAAACAAATGGAATACATATGAAATTTGCACAAAATTGCTCAGTTATTGACCACGAAAGAAATTTCAGCAAATTCTAAAATGTTGACTTTGTATAGCCTCATTCACTAAATTAGAAACCATAAAAAAATAGCTCCCCAAATTCTACTTACCTTTGGATTAAACAGGAAGTCAAAATGGTGATGACATATTATGTGGAAATGATCCAGAATAAGAGTAGTACATATTGAAATCTGCAAGGATTCAGCTAGATCAGTAGTCAGAACATTTATAATCTTAAATACCCATTAAATAGTTGTACAGTTCAAAAACAAATGAGTTAAAGTTTAAAGAACTAAACTAATAGAAGAGAAACAAAGTAAATCCAATTGAAATAGAATAAAGGAATAAAAAAGATTGAAACAAAACATTAATCATTTAAAAACAAATTTGCAAGTGCCTCATTAGCGCAGTAGGTAGCGCATCAGTCTCATAAAAACAAATTTGCATTTGTGTCTAAAACTAAATGAGGTTTCTTTGCAAAGCACAGTGTAATAGATATTCCTTTGGTAAATATAACAAAAGAGAAAAAGGAAAGTTAAATAAACATTAAGAAAAATAAAAGACATATGACTATAGATACAAAGTATATTTAAGAATTATGAGGGACAATTCTACCAGACCTCCAAGAAATGAATAGTTCCTAGCTTACAAAACCTCTTCCACAGCATGGAAAAAATGGTGGGAAACCACTACTCATTTGAAGATGATAGCTTAACTTTGATTCTAAACCAAACAAAGATATCACAAGAAAAGAAATTTAGAGTCCAATATAACTGTGAGATAGATGCAAAAATCTTAAGAAAATGTTGGGAAATCAACATTGCAATCAGCATTGTATTAAAAGACCAAGTAAGAATTGAACTGAGACAAAGCTGTAATCATGAAGACAGTATGGTCCTGGCACAAAGACAGACACACAGACCAGTGCAACAGAGTAGAGAGCCCAGAAATGGACCCTCAACTCTATGGTCAACTAATCTTTGACAAAACAGGAGAGAACATCCAATGGAAAAAAGAAGGTCTCTTCAACAAATGGTGTTGGGAAAATTGGAGAGCCACATGCAGAAGAATGAAACTGGATCATTTCCTTACACCACACACAAAAATGGACTCGAAATGGATGAAAGACCTAAATGTGCGACAGGAATCCATCAAAATCCTAGAGGAGAACACAGACAGCAACCTCTGTGACTTCGGTCACAGCAACTTCTTGCTAGACACGTCTCCAAAGGCCAGGGAAACAAAGGCAAAAATGAATTAGTGGGACTTCATCAAGATAAGAAGGTTTTGCACAGCAAAGGAAAGAGTCCACAAAGCCACGGACAACTATAGAATGGGAGAAGATATTTGCAAATGTCTTATCAGATAAAGGGCTAGTATCCAAAATCTATAAAGAACTTATCAAACTCAACACCCAAAGAACAGATAATCCAGTCAAGAAATGGGCAGAAGACACGAACAGACATTTCTCCAAAGAAGATATTCAAATGGACAACAGACATGAAAAAATGCTCAACGTTACTTGGCATCAGGGAAATACAAATCAAAACCACAATGAGATACCACCTCACACCAGTCAGAATGGCTAAAATTAACAAGTCAGGAAATGACAGATGTTGGCAGGATGCAGAGAAAGGGGAACCCTCCTACACTGTTGGTGGGAATGCAAGCTGGTGCAGCCACTCTGGAAAACAATATGGAGGTTCCTCAAGAAATTAAAAATAGAGCTACCCTACAACTCAGCAATTGCACTACTAGGCATTTATCCCAAAGATACAAATGTAGTGATCTGAAGGGGTACACTTGCACCCCCACATTTATAGCAGCAATGTCCATAACAGCCAAACCATGGAAAGAGCCCAGATGTCCATCGACAGATGAATGGATAAAGAAGATGTGGTCTATATATACAACGGAATATTACTAAGCTATCAAAAAAAAATGAAGTTTTGCCATTTACAATGACGTGGATAGAACTAGAGGGTATTATGCTAAGCAAAGTAAGTTAATCAGAGAAAACAATTATCATACGATCTCACTCATATGTGGAATTTAAGAAACAAAACAGAGAAACATAGTGGAAGAGAGGGAAAAAAAAA
>ML105378.1:5399-28234 GCA_003697995.1 Taxidea taxus jeffersonii
GAGTGTAGCCGGGAGGAGCCGCCTGGCTGGCGGCGGAGGAAGCGGCAGGACGTGTGCGGGCGCCTTCGGGGCTCGCTCGCCTTCCGCGGCGGCGTCGGGCCGGGCTCTGCCAGCCGGGCTCTGCGGGCGGGGACCTCCTCGTCCCTTTGTGTGTTCCTGGAAGTCTCGGAGAGCTGCCTTCCGAACAGCGGCTTGGGAAGCCCGTGCTGGGGATGGAGGCCGATGCGTCCGGCGGGGCGCGGGCCGTCCCTGGCCAGCGGCCCCCCGCGGGGTGAACCCCCGGGCCGCGGCAGGTGGGCGGGCGGGCCAGGGCTCCGGGGCCGGGGGCGACACCCGTTGCTTGTCATAGCCTGGGCGCCCGCTGAGCTCGGCGGCCGGCGTGCGCAAGGCAGGCTTGGGGGGCTGCCGGGGGTGGGGGCAGGCCGCACTGATGGTGGAAGCTGCTCGTGCTTCCCAGGTGGAACCGGGACTCTCTTCGGAGATGGGCCCCGGGGGCGGACTCCGAAGGCGGTGGGGGACTTGCCGGCTGTGGTTGAATTCAGCACAGGAAGGAAATTTCTGTTGCCTTCACCGAGGGTTTTCTGTATATCCGGCGCTGTGCTGGGCAACGTTTCGTGTGTTTCTTGGTCAATCCTTGGAGGTTCTGGGTAGGAGAGGATTTGAGCCCGGTTTTACGTGCTCCCGGGCGGGGGCAGTGAGAGCCCGCAGGCCACCCAGCGACGGGGCAGGCGGGCGGACCGGGAGCCTGGCTCCCTTCTCAGGGGCAGGGCTGTGGGTTTCAGGGCTGGTTCTTGGGTCTTTTTCTTAGTTTTTCTGTCAGGGCCATGCCCGGTGACCACGAGCTGCCTCTCTGCCCACGTGCCAACCCAGAAATATCTTGGGTTAATTTGGGCAGCATTTCTCGGAAACTCCGTGAGTAACCTCTCTGAAGGGTACGGTTGGGCAAGTTGAATTATTTTACATATAACATTAATGGGGTTTTTTTTTTGATTCTAAGGATACATTTGTGATCAAAAACGTGAAAGTTGTGGCCAAGTAAAAAGTGAGCTCATCCCATGAGCCGTTTGCCAAAGCTCACACCGCTCTGACGAGACCAGTTTTCGTTTGTGTTCCGTGTCACCTGGAGCAAGGAGGCCTAAGGCCAGTGCACTGCAGTGGAGGCTCTCCCGTGGCCTTCTCCAGGCACCTCCTTCTGCTGGGGGCTGCAGCAGATGCAAACGCCATAAGTGCCTGCCTCAGAGAGGCTTGTCTGAGGCCGGGAGGACCCAGCCTAACATCCTGCGCCCAGGCCACCAGAAATGCACCGTGACAGCGGGGCAAGGGGGAGGCCCTTTGTGGTTAGGCTCCGAAGGGAGGGTAGGGGGTCCCTGGGTGGAGTGGGGACGGGGGAGAGGGTAGACTCAAAGGAGCTGGCCAGGGGCCGTGGGAAACTCAGGGGGCAAACCCACTGGGTCAGAGGCAGCCGAGTGAGCAAGCTCTGAGGCTGGCAAGAAGTCTGTCCTTGTGGTAGAAGGCCTTTGGCTGTGATCCACACACACCGTCACCAGGGGAGATTAGGACACTCCTGGAATGAAGGGTTCCTCGTCCTGGTGTTTCTGCTGGTCCTTGTAGGTGGATTTCCCTTTGTGCTTCGACGAGATTTCTGTTGGAGTTTTCTAGCGGACCTTCTACTCTTAAGTCACCAGCAGAGTATCTCATTCAAAGGAAAGGTCCTTGGGCGAAGCAGGGACTCCTGTTAGCAGGGGAGCAGCCTCTGTAAGTCGCAGAGCCTGACACCCAGGAAGCAGTCATTACCGGCCTCTGGGGGAGGTTTTCTTGAGGCCATTCTGCTGCTCTTCAGTAAATGTCATTCGTTCACCGGTGCCTGGTTGTGGGGAGCGGCTTGCACACCACCTTCCTCCGAGAGCCTTGCGCTTCTTAGGAACACAGAAAGGCAAGCCTCAGTCCATGCTTCCCTGGTCCTCTCTGCTCCAGGCCCCATGCTGGACCAAGGCAGTCTGGGTTCCAGATGGCGGCAGAGGGTCAGCTTGCTGGCTGGTTGGGACCTGTCCAGTGAGGCTTAGTGGAAGATGTTGAAATCCAAAGACCCAGGAAAAAGGCTGGGATGGAGGCTGATGGATCAGGGAGCTCCCTGGGGTGAGCTAGTGGATGGGCCTGGCAAAGAGAAGAGGCTCTTCCCTAGGAGCTAAGAGGGACCTGTTTTGAAGGACGGCGCCGGCAGGAGATGTGTGTAGCTGCTCCAGAGACCACTTCGGAGAAGCCAGTGGCCGTGGGTCTGGTCATGCGCACAGGCGTGATGGGCCTCATTTCGTCCGTGCTCACTCCTAACAGACTCGTCACCTATGGACTACCGACGCTCCCCAGTGTTTCTGGAGCTTAAATGCCTCTTTAAATGCCAGTGGGTTCAACCCATAGATGTGTTGTGTTCGATCCACACCTGTTCTTGAAACGAGGAGACTTGGTGGCCAGTATTTAAAAATCAGGAAATCACTTATATGTCTCAGATTTTTGGTTCTCTTGAAAAGTGAGGAGCTCTTGTACCTCTGAGGCCTTGTTTCCTACAAGGCCCGGTGGATGGGGGAGGGGAGCCCTCCACTCTCCCTGCCAGCCATGGCTCTGAGTCCTGTTTCCCACTTGAGCTGTTGACATTTGAGTCTCCATCCCCTTCCTTGGAGAAACCATTTGTGTCTGTTTGCTTTTCATCTGGACTTTGAAATCTTTGCCCCATTCCTTCATTGATTCATTCCTCAGTCCCTCCATTCAGCACTGACTGGCTCCATCAGGCTCCGCACCAGGCTCTGGGGATGTAGCATTGAACTCGGCAGACATCACAGTGTATGTAGCCCAGGCACCAGCTCTGGCAGTGGGGAGCCTTGGGGAACTTAGGAGGGGTCCCATCAGACTTACGGTGCAGGGAGGGGTCAGGGAGCCGGCTCTGTGAGGAATTGAGATTCAAGGTGAGACTTGGAGGGTCAGTCAAGTTGGCAGGGCACAAGGGAGGGATGGGGAAGAGAGTGGCTTCCGTTCTCCTCACTGTGCTCATCAGTCTCTTGCTCGTTTGTGCATTCATTCTTTCATCAAATAGTTTATCCAACATCTTCTAAGGGCCTGGACCTGTTCTGGTCCTTGGAGTACGATGGAGATCGCTGCCTCCTGGGCCTCACCTTCTTCTAATGGGGGCAGCCAAAACAGACATTAAAATAGACATCCTGAAAACGTATATTATGCAGGTGTTTTTGTTTGTTTGTTTTTTCTTTAAATTCTCTTTCCCTGGTCTGTGTTCCCAGTAGACCTGTCTTTTCCAGGAGTTTTATCGCTCACCGAACCCCTGGCCAGCTCGGTAGGCTCCCCGTGCCACGGAGCTGTTCACTGGGGCCGATGTGGCAGGCTCCCCCGTGCGCTGCCGGAGGACAGAATAACTTTGGTGTCTCAGACTCAAGTGTATGTTTTTCAGATATTTGAAGAGGCTTTTATTAAAAAGAAAATTGCCCGCTGACTGCATTTGCAGTAACTTTCGGTTATGTATTTTGTCAGAACAGAGGAAAAATGCAGGTACTGTCACATGAGGCTATAGGCTTTTTCGGCCAAGGAAAGAGTCCTTGCAGATCAGTACTCACTGTATTTTTTTTTTTTTTAAGATTTTATTTATTTATTTGGCCGACAGAGATCAAAAGCAGGCAGAGAGAAGGCAGAGAGAGAGGAGGAAGCAGGCTCCCGCTGAGTAGAGCCTCATTCGGGGCTTGATCCAGGACCCTGGGATCATGACCTGAGCCGAAGGCAGAGGCTTTAACCCACTGAGCCACCCAGACGCCCCAGTAGTCACTGTATTTTGATCAATTTTAAACTTCTTTCAAATTTAACACTTCCTTCCCCCGCCCACAATTAACAGTCTCTGTGGTCAAAATGAATCCACTCAACAAATACGTTTTTATGGCCCTGGTCGTCCTTCATTCACTCACACATGCAACACTTACACAGAGTCCCTCCTTGTTGGCAAACATTGTGACGTCTCAGAGTGGCACAGAGTCCGCAGGAGACCAGCCCTTCCAGGGTCACAGTCCAAAAGGAACATCAGAATGGTCTTGAGCATTTCTGCGGTGTCCCATGGTTTTTGAGACCTCGTTGAGAGCTCGCCTCATTTCACGCCTTCCTCAGGACCGGCCCTGGGGCAGGAGCAGGGCCGGGCATGTCCCCTCTGCACCTGAGAGCCGCTGAGATAGGGGCCAGCGTGCCCACTTGCGGGGGGCTGCAGCTCTATTGCGGTGAAGTGGGGCGCCGACTCCGGCGTCTCCGGCCACCTTTCTGCCTTCACGGAGCACCGCTTAGAGCCTCTGTGGTGCTGGACACACAGCAGCTTTCCATCTCGATTCTTGTTCGTGTTTCTGCGTTGCTTTTCTGATCCTACCAAAGGGGGGGCACCTCGGTTAAATGAAGGCAGGCCCGGTGCAGTCTCTAGGGTGCACATCAGACTGATGATGCTGGTAGCATTGGCAGTCCTGTGAGGAGATGAGTAGCATGATGCAGGCGGCGCTTCACAGGATTAGCCACAGGAACCCCAAAGGTGTCCTGGTCTCCTGAGCAGCTGTGGGCAGCGGTGGTTGGAATGGGATTCCTTGTAGCCGACAGACCTGATAGGAGGCCTAGAAAGATGAGTCATGTGTGAGCTTGCAGAAAAATCATTTCCCAAATTAGCCCGGGTTGGAGAATGCCTCCAGCATGGGGCTGGGTCTTACCTCGGGCCAGCTGGATGTGTCCCCGTTGCCATAATAAGATGACGCACTGGACAGCGCAGCGGGCCCAGCAGCCCCGCCCAGGGAGCCTCCGGGCGCTGCGCTGCTGGGACAGGTGTTCCTCTGCTCCGTCACCCACCTTGCCCCAAAGCCTCTTTTATGATTAAAAAACAAAACCCGCAGTTCGGGAGTTATTAAGGGATCTGTCATCTTCATTGCTGGCTCTTTGTGTCAGGCTGTTTGACTGACAATCTGAGGCCCTTTCCCTTTTCTGGGTCTCATTTTCTCGGTCAGTGCTCTGAAGGGCCGGACTCTCGAGTTAGTGCTTCCCTGTTTTGCTTGAAAGCAGCAGGTCTTTTCTGTACATAAGAGGGCTGGTAGATAGTGGGTAATGGGGAGCCACTTTGAGGACAGTGAATCCTTCCTGCTCAGCCATGGCCCCCTCGGAGCCTCCTTAGTCCTCCACCAAACAGTGTGAAAACCCGCCTCCTGCATGTGCACGGCCTGCTCTACCGAAACCAGCTTCCTCTGGACTCCTGGTGCCGTCTCTTCCTCTGGCAGATCCCGCATCCCATGGGAAGGCCCCAAATAAACACTTGGGTGGAATGGTATTGTTTAGCTCATTCAGAAACCAGAGCTTGGCTTTCCTTCCTGAAAGTTAAAAATCAACAAACAGAGAAGCTTGACCATTAGCTTCTTGAGGGAACGTGCCTGTCTGGTCCACGGTGGGCCTGCGTGGCTGTGCCTGGAACGTAGGAGGTGCTCGGTGACTACTTGCCAGAACGATGGATGAGTTTGGGTGACACTATCCTAGAATGAACTTGGGTCTCTGATTTCAAGTCTCAGAAGTAATCTTTTTTTTTTTTAAGATTTTATTTTTAAGTCACCTCTACACCCACTGTGCGGCTCGAACTCAACCCCGAGATCAGGAGTCACACACTCCACCAGCTGAGCCAGCCCGGCACCCCAAAATTACTTTTAAGTGGAGCTTCTTTTAGGCTTTGAGTTGCCAGTTAAGATGTTTCTCGGGGAATTATTAGGACCAGGAATCTGGCAGCTATCTGCTAATAGTTGGGGGTTTGCGTTAACCATATACGTTGATGGCTGTTTCACTGTAGTTTCCTGAGAGCTGTCATGGTGGTGCTGAGATCAGAGTCCCAGAACACTCTTGAGAAAGCTCTGTGATGTGTGGGGAGAGACTGAGCCACACTCGGCTCTGACTCCTAGACGGTTCGGGTCCGTCGGTTGCACGGGGCCAAGGTGCTCTCCGGCAGCGTGCACATCGACCCATCGGGACTCCCCCTTCCATTTACCGGCCACTGGTTATGCGGGTCCTGCTCAGCCTGCTGCCCACCACGGCGGGGCCGTGATCAGAGGCTCTGTGCCTGCTTGTTTTTTTCAGTTGGCCTCTCTGCCTGTTATCTAGGACGGGCGGCCCGCACCATCAGCTCTGTTTACTGTACTCGCTCCCTGAGGGGAGGGGAGGTGGGCTGGCGAGGTTGTCCCCCTCCCGTCGCTTCTTTGCCATGGGCTTCCGCGGAGTCTCTCATGCCCTCTCCTCCTCCTCTGTGGGCGAAGGCGTAGTGGAGAGACTTCCCCACTTGGAAGTCGGCTATCCGATGGCCACCATTCCTCTTTCTCCCCACGGTTTTCTTCCAGGCCATGGTTCAGAAGACAGTGATGGTTCTCTGAACCAGAGTCCTGGCTGGCGGTCCCCACTGCGTCTTCCTAAAATACGGGGACTGCCTCTCAGCCGCTTAGACCCTCTCTTCTCAGCGGTTCCTCACAGGTGACCTTTCTCCTTGCTTTTCACTCGCTTGCTGGCCCCACAGCCCTTTCACTGCAAATTAAGTTTTGTGAGCAGGAGACTGCCCCGCTTTTAAAGCATAGGAGAGCCGGAGGTGTGGAGCGCCGGCTGGCGTGCGCTGCCTCCCGGGCTGGGAGACGAGGGTGTGGCGTTCAGGCATTTGCTTTCTGGCTTTTCAAAAATGTGTGCCATCGGCGTGGACTTGACAAATGCAGCCGCCAGCCGCACGCCCTAGTGCTGAGGATGGCAGCCTGCCCACGGCCTCCCTGAGCCGGCCACTGACGCCGCCCGCCTGGGGAGAAGGCACGTGCGGATGTGGAACGGGGAGAGGCACGGCGGAAGCCTCTGGGCCGTGGGACGGGATCGGTCCCAAGGGCCACGTAGTCGGCCCCAGACAAGCAAACAAAAACACCCGAACTCCTGTTTGGTGACCGTGGTTGTGCTTACTGCTGGTTCTGGATGCTCACGTGTGCCCTCTCCGTCACGCGGCTGCTTGTGCGTGGAGAGATGGGGGCTTGGACGTGGGTCGTGGACGGGCTGCCCTCAGCTCCTCCTCTCGGTGATGAGCGCGGTGACAGCAGCAGCTCACTTTCACTGCGCACTTACCGCCATGCCCGTCCCAGGCTGTGCGCCGTGTGTCACACACACGGTCTCATTTATCCGCACGGAGGAGCATCTCATTCTGCGGAGGACGCTGAGACACACAGAGCTTTCCTTCTGTGCGTGGGGTCCGGAGGTGGAGAACAGCTGAGCTTTGCCCCAGGTCCCATGCAGAGTGGGGGCCGCGGCGGGACCTCAGCCCACAGGACTGCTTCCCATTTATCCGTGTTTTCACTGGCTGTGGGGGCACGATTGTCCTGATTGCTGTGACTTGGGTAGAAATGAGCCTCCACGTTTCCAGGGACCCCTGTGCTGCTGAGCCACCAGCTGCACCAAAAGGGCCGCTAGATAAGGCTGGCGGGGATGTTGGAGGAGGCAGCGGTCCTGGCTCCCATGCCTCAGCTCCCTAGGGGGCTGGGTAGCCCGGCTTCACGCTGGGTGACCTGGGGCAGGTGGTTGACTCATCCCGAGCCTCTGGTGCCCCTGCTGTAACCTGACAGGGCGGGCGAACCCAGCTCAGAACAGTTTCCAGTGCTGATGCCATGTGGGCCCCGTCTGCACTGGAAGGGGGGGAGTTGGACATAGTGGGTTGTTTTGTTGGTTTTTAGCGACACTGATACTGCAGGGCACTTAACTGTCATCATGATAAAACTTACAGAACCCTTAATGGCTTTCAGAACACTTCTGGAGATGAGAGGATTGTTTGTTTGCTGTTGTTTTGGGTTATGTTGTTTATTTGGTTACGATAGAGTTCTGGAGTCCCGCATTGTTCTTTGTGGAAGAGGACAACAGCCCGCAGTTGCTGGGTGCTTCCTGTGTGTGGGGCGCCGTGCTAAGAGCTCTGCCTTCAGCGAGTGTATGGGTTTTTATTCTGTTCTTGCAAAGAGCTGAATGGCAGGTATCGTGCCCAGTCGCCAGTTGAAGAAAGGGAGGCAACAGGGTGAGAAGTGGCTGGCTGAGGTCACGTGCTGAGTGACATGCTGAGCGGGTTGGGGACTGTGGGTTTCTCGCATTGCTTCTCTTCCCCTCCTCCTCTGCCTGTGTTCCTCAGACCGGGCTCTAGGGCGGGTCCTCTATAGGGCCCCCAGGAGGCTGGTGTGGAGCCACCCTCCGTGTCTTTTGTTTGGCGTTCCCTGGGGCTTTCCAGCCTCTCTGAGGGCCGTGAAGGTGTGTCGGCATCTGTCTGCAGGGTTTTGAAGCAGCTTGTGGTTTCTCAGAGGTGACTTAAAAAGTGAATTCACAAAAAAAGATTGTTCGGGAATCTGCTTTGGATGTGCGCAGTGCGGACAGCCCCTTACTTAAAATAGCTCCACCTGCGCACCTCCCCACCCACCCGCCGTCCACCCATCTCGGCATCAGTGGCTCAGTGCTCACTGGGTGCCAAGTCGTCCGCTGGGGCAGTGCAGGGTACTGAGAAGATCAGAGGCATCTGTGCCTGTAGGGAGTCGACAGTCTGGCCGCCACCTGTGCTGTGTGCAGGAGACTTTTGATTTAGGCTTTCGTACTTGTCGGAAGCAGTGTGGCCTGGGCCAGAGGTTGGAAGACCTGCCTCATGGGCCCTGGCTCTGCATGCCAGCCCCGATCAGCGCACCTCTGAGCCCTCAGGCTCCCCACCTGCGGAGAGAGGGGCTGGACTCGGTATGGAAGGGGCATGGGCCTCCAGGTCCCACACCTGCAGATTGGCACCTAGCTCTCCCGTAGGGTGGTGGTGGGATCTTCAACAGTCACTTTGCCTGTGTAAGTCTCCGTTCTGTCATCTGTAAAATGAAGACACTCATCAACATGCCTGCCTTACGGTCTTGAGGGAGGATTAGATGAGATGATGGACGTAAAGCATATTAACAGAGTCTTGACACGTAAGTGCTCGAGAACATTAGCTTTTGTTCTGCCCTAATAGCCCCTTGTGCTTTAAAATGACAGTTTCTTTAAAAAAGGTCATATATAAGTGAAATTCAGACCTCCACGTTCACAGAAGGAGGTCTTTGGCTATTGAGGTATTTCCTCCTAGGGTTTCTCTCTCTCTTTTTTTTTACATTTGAGGAAGCTGAATTCCAGGGAATAGGGTTTTTTTTTTTTTTTTTAGATTTTTTTTATTTATTTGACAGAGATCACAAGTAGGCAGAGAGGCAGGCAGAGAGAGAGGAGGAAGCAGGCTCCCCGCTGAGCAGAGAGCCCGACGCGGGGCTTGATCCCAGGACCCTGGGATCATGACCTGAGCTGAAGGCAGAGGCTTTAACCCACTGAGCCACCCAGGCGCCCCCCAGGGAATAGGTTTTTAAAACTAAGTAATAAACCTCCAAAAAGATCGTGTAAGGAGGAATAGATGGGGTTTCACTTCAGCTGCACGTGGCCCCAGCACATGTGGGTAGATTGAGGAATGTTCTTACCTCTGACTAGAAGGAACAGGCCCAGCGTCAGGGGTGGCAGCTTGTCTCAGGGTCAGAGCCCGGCTGATTACCTGCAGGTGTAGCTTTTTTTCATCCCAAGAGACCCCGCCTCAGTTTCTCTTTGCAGGGGTGACGCTCAGCAGTCATTAAACCATCTTCGTTCAGCTCTGAAGGTGAAATGGTCACGGTATGGTGCTCTTGTCTTGTGCCAGTTAAAATGCCACACACCGTTCAAGGTCCTCTTGTACAAGTCGCTTACAGATTGTGCCGAATGCGCAAGCAGGTGATTTCATACCCTTTATTTTTCCTCCTTGATAAATTTTTGCAATGAGGATGAATTGAGAAATCCTCGTGTATCGTTCTGAGTCCTCCTCCCCCGTGCTCCCCTGGGCATCTGTGACAGGTGAGAGGGAATGTGTGTCGTCTCTGTGCAGGTTTATCAGCACAGCTCGCTCCCAGCTCAGGGCTGTTTACAAAGAGCCCAGAGACCAGTCAGCCCTTTTCACTTTCTTTAATCACTGGGTCCTGGAGCTACAGGACCTCTCACTTAATTAGCATAACCACACTAATTTGTGCTCCTGCCCCAGCTTGTCAGGAGTGCCTTACAAATATTAATTCTCTGAGCTCATCAGAAAACCAAAGGCACAGATCAAAAGCATGGTTTCCTGCATGATCCATCCTTGTTTTTTCTGTTCATTGGGAGCTGTCTCTATTAATTACCTTAAATGTGCAAGGTTATAGAATGCAGTTTTTAGATTTGACCAAGATAGGAATTAGGCCAAGTGTCTGGCCCGGCCATGGGCCTCCACGCGCTGTGGGGCAAAGCCGCCATCCCTTCCTGGACCTTGGAACCGGAGCGGTGATTCCCCGATTTTTAAGATCATTAAGTCCTACTAAAGATCTGGTGGAAGGTCTGTAGGCCCGGTCCCTGGGGCGAAAGATTCGTTCACGTGCCGACATGGTGCTACGCGCGCTAGCTTGCTGCTGCTGTGGGAGAAATCACAGCCGGCAGCCGCTCCCCGCCGTGGAGAGCTTGCGCGGGGTCTCACGTGTCCAGAGTAATCCGGGCTTAGTTCCTCCTGGGGCGGTCAGACCTGGGTTCAGGTGACCGTTAACGACACAGTCCCGGGGTTTGTGAGGGCTCCGTGAGATGGTGCTGTCAGCTGCTCCAGCAGAACGTCTGTGTGGGTAAAAGGACAAACCCTGGGCGCCCGGGGGGCTCAGTGGGTTAAGCCTCTGCCTTCGACTCAAGTCATGATCTCAGGGTCCTGGGATCCAGCCCCGCGTCAGGCTCTCTGCTCAGCGGGGAGCCTGCTTCCCTTCCTCTCTCTCTGCCTGCCTCTCTGCCTACTCATGATCTCTGTCAAATAAATAAAATCTTTGGGAAAAAAAAAGGACAAGCCTTTTGCCTTCTGCGTGACAATTCCTTAATTTACATGCAGTAAAACAGGCCTTTTAAAGGGTGTACAGTTCGCTGAGTTCCACCTCATCTCTCCATCTGTGTAACCACCGCCATGGTCACGGTTGAGACCAGTTCCATCTCGCTGTCCCTCTGTGGTCAGACCCTTCCCCCACCCCTGACTGCCAGCAACCATCAGTCTGTTTTCCATCCGTAGAGTTTTGTTGTTGTTGTTGTTTAAGATTTTATTTATTTATTGGACACAGAGAGCACAGACGGGGGAGCAGTAGGCAGAGGGAGAGGGAGGAGCAGGCTTCCCGCCGAACAAGGAGCCTGAAGTGGGGCTCGGTCCCAGGACCCCGGGATCATGACCCTAGCTGAAAGCAGCCACCCAACCAACGGAGCCACCCAGGCGCCCCTTCCATTCCTGTAGTTTTGCCTTTTCCAGAATGTTACATGGTATGTAACTTTGGAGATCGGCTTCTTTTCTCAGTGTAGTGCCTTTGAAATTCATGAAGTTGTTTTCCTCCGTTTATTCCTTTTTATGGCTGAGTAATATTCCATTGAATGCACGTAGTCAGTGTTTAATCTCTTAGAATTTGACCTTGATTAACTAGCTCTGTTTTCTGGAAATAGATAAAGATGACATTTGACCCATAAAAAATCAACTAACCCAATTAAAAAAACTTGAGTAGACCTCTCTAAAGAAGATGCACACATGGCCAATAAGCACTTGAAAAGGTGCTCAACATCATCAATCATTAGGGAAATGTAGACCAAAACTGCAGATACCACCTCACACCCACTTTCAAAAGAAAACAAACAAACAAACAGGAAATAACAAGCATTGGTGAGGATGTGTAGAAGCTGGAGCCATCGGCATGGGCCGCCATCCTTCCACATGCGCAGCTCTGGAGACAGACCTCTGACCCTGACTCTGGGACTCACTGAGACCCCTCCTACCTCAGGTCCAAGGCAGCCTGGTGCTCCAGCTTTTGTCCTTCATGTGGCATAGTGGCTGCAGAGATGACAGAGACCACACCGAGAGGGGAGGGCTCTGAGACAGCGTGGAGGAGAAGTAGGGACCCAGTTACCAACAAGAACCTAGTGAACCCATCCCAGCTGAGGGACAGTCATTGAGGAAAGAAGCCATCTAGCTTGTTCCATCCATCTGAGTGGTTCCTCATTACCTGGAATAGAGTTTATATGGGACATCTCTGTGTGTAACTCCAGATCCTCTCAGGCTTACCTGTTGTCTAATCCAGCCATTGCTCCCGGGTCAGTTCTGCCTGGGGGCCAGCCAGCTGCACATGGTGTTCACTCGGCCTCTCTCCCGGGCTTCTCTTTACTGCTGCAGTGCAGGAGACTGTAGAAGTCTGCCCGGCATGCACGACCCAGAAGTGCCAGGGACTTAAAACTCTTTGAAGCAAACTTTGACCAGTGGAGATGAGCACCAGTGGACAGCTGCCTTCTCTTCCATCCTCTCAGATCAAAAGTCTGAAGACAGAGTACCTGCAACTTCTCAGGAGGTCTGTGGGATTAAGGAACAGATTTTTAAAAAAATATTTAATTTATTCATTTGACAGAGAGAGAGAGACACAGCGAGAGAGGGAACAGAAGCACAGGGAGTGGGAGAAGCAGGCTTCCCGCAAGCAGGGAGCCTGGTGCGAGGCTCGATCCCAGGACTCTGGGATCATGACCTGAGCCGAAGGCAGACGCCTAACGACTGAGCCACCCAGGCACCCCCAGATTTTTTTTTAAGTGGAGCCCAATGCCGGTGTGGGGACTTGAACTCAGGACCCTGAGATCAAGACCCGAGCTGAGATCCAGAGATGGATACTTAACTGACTGAGCCACCCAGGCGCCCCAGGAACAGATCTTTGATCATGCCTCCTTATGCTTCCTTGCGCCTCATTCCTGCCCTGAGATCACACTCTTCCGCTCTTCAGTAGTGTTTGCGTGTTAAAGAAAGATATTGGAACTGTTGTGCACTATTGATGGGAATGTAAAATGGTACAGTTGCTATGGAAAACAGTATGGCAATTCCTCAAGAAATTAAAAATAGAATTACCATATGATCCAACAATTCTACTTCTGAGTATGTAGCCAAAAGAAATAAAAGCAGGATCTCAAAAAGACATTCGTACACCCAGGTTCACAGCAGCCAAAGGTGGAAGCAGTGCAGGTGTCCCCTGCTGGATGACTAGATAAAGTGTGGTGTGTGTGCACCAGGCAACATCATCCAGCCTTAGAAGGAGAGTCTGACACATGTTTCGTCATGAATGAACCTGAGGACATTATGGCCTGGTGAAATATACCAGTCACAAAAGGACAAATGCTGTAGGACTCCACTAGTACAAGATACCTAAGAGTAATCAAAATCATAGAAACAGGAAGGAAGTGGAATGGTGGTTGCAGGGGCTGGGGGAAGGGAGAATGGGGAATTACTGGTTAATAATGTTTAAGTTCAGTTTTGTAAGACAAAAAATTACGTGGCTGGATGGTGGTGAGAATATGCATCAGTGTGATTATACTTATTACCGTTGAACTGTGCACTTAAAAATGGTTAAGAAGGGGGGCGCCTGGGTGGCTCGGTCATTAAGCATCTGCCTTCAGCTCAGGTCCTGATCCCAGGGTCCTGATCGGGATCGAGTCCCGAGTCCCGCATCGGGCTCCCTGCTCGGCAGGAAGCCTGCTTGTCCTCTCCCTCTGCCTGCTGCTCCCCCTGCTGTATGCTCACACAGACTCACACACACACACATTCTCTCTCTTCATTAAATAAATAAATAAAATCTTTAAAAAAAATGGTTAAGATGGTAAATTTCATGTTGTGTATAATTTTGCCACAATTTATAAAAAATTACCATGGTTAACATATTTCTCGGTATTTATTTACATAATCATTAATCTTAAATGTCTTTTTAAATTAAGACGATAAAACCACTATGGTGTATGACAGGTGTATTACGGGGGCACAGTGCTCATGGTAAAAATGACTTCTTGTTTAATCAGTCGCATCTGAGCTGGGAGAAACTAGAAATCGTCTGTAGACACTGGTGGGACACCGTACTTGGGGATTCCCTGAGCGCAGCCACTCCTGCAACTGGGCGTGTCCTTTGAGGAGACCTGAGTGGTTCTGAGATGTTGGTTCCTGAGGCAGGCGGCTTTTAAGCCAGGCGGGGTCCTGTACCCACCGAACGTGGGTCTCGTTGCCTGGCACCTGTGTCTCTCAGCTGCGCTGGGCTCCTTCAAGGACCCTCACAGACGGTACTGTCCAGTGCTGCAGCCTTTCGTTCCCTCCCTGTCTCTGTCTGAGTAGACCGCTGCCGAGAGTGGCCGGCAGAAGCCCAGGGGGCCTGAACGTCTGCTGGGGCCCCGGAGCCCGGTGGGTGCTGTAGACCAGCACGTGGCGAGTGCTTAGCGCATGCCAGCCCTTAATGAAGACTCTCACTCTGCCCCGTGGCTTCCATCCCAGGCTGCCTAGATACCATTGTCGCCACTTACTCTGAGCTGACAACACAGATGGCATCTACTCCAGCACCATTTGGCAGGATTCCAGGCTCTTGGCCCCTTTAATGAGAAGGTAGCACTGACCTGGCGGGGAGGGGAGGGTAATCTATGGAGAAGCAAGGTCAGAGCTTTCTTCAAGAATTTTCAGGCCAGGCCGACTCTGTTAGATGAAACGGGGCGTCCATTTGGGAGCTCCCCCTTTGAGTTGCTGCGACAGGGTCTCTGGTCCCGTGAGTATCAGTAACGTGTCTCTGTGAATCTGGGTTGATGGGTCGTTACTGTGTTGTTTGGATCCTGTGGCACCAACACGTGTAAGATATATTATTCATTTAATAACACTTCTGAGGGAAACGAAAACTCCATCAGCAAGTAGATTATGAAAGAGCACACCCTGGTTTCGGAAGTTAAAATTGTGAAGAGATACACATCTGAGATTCAGGGAAATACAATGGGAAGCATTAATTCATTTTTTCAGCTGGTTTCTTTTATTTATTTATTTATTTGTCAGATAGCGCAGGAGCAAGCACAGGCAGACGGAGTGGCAGGCAGAGGGAGAAGCAGGCTCACCGCTGAGCAAGGAGCCCAATGTGGGACTCGATCCCAGGACGCTGGGATCATGACCTGAGCCGAAGGCAGCCGCTCAACCAACTGAGCCACCTAGGCGTCCCTTCAGCTGGTTTCTTGAGCACCTGGTCTGCCGTCCATGGTCCTCGATGCTGGAGAATGGTGACAGTAAGCCAGGGTTCCTGCTCTTGTGGAGCTCCCTGCAACTGGTCCAGCCTCCACCCCGTAGTCAGCACCTAGCCTTTGCTCGAAGAGGCAGACTCTGCAGCTAATAAATGTAGTTCTATTCTCGGCTCACGGTTAGCTGTCTGGACACCAGAGGAAAATTACTTTGAGGATCGCTGTGCTCATGTGGACTGTGACAGATGGGGTGACGATCACGCATCCCGGCTTACACCTGCCATCCTGGCACAGTCATTAATAGCGCCCTCCCTGTCACTCCCCAGAGTGTCCCGGTTTGGATGCGAAAACACTGAGGGAGGCCTCATTTACGGCTGCTGAGTTCCACATTTGTGTTGGGGAGGGTCTTGGTTTGCAGCGAGAGAACTATGTCAAAACTAGGGTCTGTTCCAACACAGGATCGAGCCCAGAGAAGCCACAGGAGGGTCAGCTGAATTTGGTTTGGGTCCCACTCTCCCTGTGGGCATCTGCCACTTCATATGTTCCAGTCACTCAACTCATGGAAGCATCAAAATCTGGGACAATTTGGTTTAAAAAACAATAAACATGTACATACAACAATCAGACTGTGTTTTCCTTATGAAAATTAGGTTAACCAGATCTTAAATTCATACTCTTTGGAATGGCTAGAAAGGATATTAGTATTTGCATCAGGCCGTATAGGGAAAGTTGAAAAATAATTATGTAGCAACACTAGTCTAGGTTAAGTTGCGAATTTTGTTTTCTGTGTTGCTATAGGAAGGAGTATGGGGATTGAATTTTTATAAGAAGTTTCATTTTTATTCCAGTCATAGAGTTGATGTTTAAAGAAAATAGTTGGAAAGACCAGAAGCTTTGCATTCACGGTAAATTGGGAACCTGCAGCCTGTTGTGTTAGTGGGCGCTGATGACAGAATCCTGAGGACCTAGGAGTCCCCCAAAATGCTGCCTACCTTTCGTAGTGGGTCTGAGAGTTTAGCACCTGAAAGTGCTGGGCTCTAGCCCCCAGTGTCTGATTTGCTAGGTCTGGAGTTGGGCTGAGAGTTGGCATCTCTAACCCGTTCCATGGTGATAATGCTCCCACCGGAAGGCTGGGCGAGCAGGGCCTCTGGAATCACTGCTTATGGCCACGAATGGAGAAGACAGAAGCGGTCTCAGGATTTGGCCTAAAATGTCCTCAAAATAGGAGGGGAGTGAGGAGGTCAGAGAGAACTGGGCATTGATGCCAGGAGCTGCAGTGTGCATGCGCTTAACCATCTCGATGGCTCTGCTGGGAGGCAGTAGTGGCCTCCTGATACAGACGAGCAGCTGAGGCCCAGAAAGGTCTATGGGACTTGCCTGGCTGGCATGTGGGAGAGCTGGGCTGAAGCCGCTGCTCGGTAATGAAACCCTTACAAAACAAGTAAGTGTCAAAGGCATCAGAGAGTGAAGACGGTTCTGGTAATACGAGCACGAGTGAACAGCAGGAGAAGGACCAGGTTGACACCAGCTTCTACTTGGCAGTCCACGCTTTTGTCCTGTGTATTAGGAGCTAATTAGCCCTGACAAGATGGTGAGAAGATTGGCAGCGATGAAGAGACTGAGGAATCTCACGCTAAATGGATATTGTGCCTCGGAATTATTCACTAATTAGGTTGATATATTAGTCATCATTAGCAAGACGCTTTAAAACTACACATCTGGAACTTGAAGACCAAATCTAAAAATTTAAATGATGTTTGGAGTCACCCAGCATTCAGTTTAGGACTTGAACCCAGGGCGATAGGGGCTCCTGAATTGTCTCACTGTACGCGTGCGTCCCGGTAACCTGAAGACATGCCCATCTCAGCCCTCCTTTCCTGGCGCCTCTCTTCCAAATTCAGTTTGGAATGTTCTAGGGCTGAGTCCTCTGATTTCTTTCTCAGCAGTCTTAGGCCCATGTCTTTAAGTGCCATCTAAATGCTAGTCGTTTTCCAAAATGTCTATTTCCAGCCCCAAACTCTCCCCTGAACTTCAAACTGCCCATTTACCGTCCTCTCGGGTGTCTCACAAGCTCCGAGCTCATGCTTCTCCACTTCACCCCCTGACTAACTGGCTCCTCCTGGGGTGCCTGTGACATAAATAATGCCCTTTTTGACCTAGTTGTTCAGGCTCAGCCATCTTGGAGTTGTCCCTGACTCCTCCCCCACCCCGCATCCAGGGCATCCGGAAGTCCTCCCAGCTTGCTTTCAATGTACCTGCCTCCTCTCTGCAGCTCACTCCGAGCCACCACTGTCTCTCCCGGACCGCTGAGGCCCCTCCTCACTGGCTTCTTGGTTCCCACTCCTGTCTCACAATTGTCCAGTCCTTATTCAGCTGCTGAGGTGTTCATTAGATCAAATCAGGTGTGCTCGAAGTTGTT
Source organism: Taxidea taxus jeffersonii (assembly GCA_003697995.1). NCBI lineage: Eukaryota > Metazoa > Chordata > Mammalia > Carnivora > Mustelidae > Taxidea > Taxidea taxus. Next base: position 22,936 of record ML105378.1, read on the forward strand.
GAATAGCTGCCTCTCACGTGGGGAGGTCAGCCGTGGTCCTTACCAGGGCCGGTGGCACCCTGTCCTCCGGCCCTCGGGCAGGCTTTGAGCTTTCCTTCAAGTGATCCTGGAATATACCAAGTATGCTCCTGCCTCAGGGCCTTTGCACTCGCTGTTCACGGCCCCGGATAATGCGGCGTGCCTCCTGAGAGACCCTGGTCGGCAGCAGTGTCCAAATGCAGCGTCTGTCGTTCTCGGGCTGTGGGCCTTGGAGAGTGGCTCACCCCTCCTCCTCTTAACATCCATTTTCTCATTGGAGAAGTGGAGCCAGTGTTTGGGTCATGGTGTGTTCCTGACGGGAAGCACTTAGACCCGAAGTGCCTAGGAACCCTGGGCTTTTCTTGTGTGTGTGTTTGTGCCCCGACTCCTTCCGGCTCTTGTTTGCCTGTCACTCACAGGGGCCTGTCCGACCCCAAGGGCTGAGGTCGCTCTCCTGTCACTGTCCCCTCAGCCCAGCCTTTTCTTTCCTTTCTTTTAATGTGTCGCATGTGTTTGCTACCTTTTGGTGATCTTTTCCCTCATTAGGAGGTGAGCTCCTGTTTCTCCAGAGCCCAGAGGGTGCCTGGCGTATCTCTGAGCTCACTGGTGTTTATTGATTGAGTGGTTAAAGGCACATGTTGGGTGTGGGCTCAGCTGCTTACTGGAGAGTGTGCTTCTGGAAGAGCTCGGAGACCCTGACCAGGGCTGACTCGCCCGTGCCCATCGAGCTCCGGGTAGAGGCTGTATTGAGTCAGCTGCTTAGTCGGGGGGGGTGACTCTGTCTCTGGAAGTCAGGAGCTGTCGAGGGCAGGAGGCCACAGATCCTGGAGGGCTGGAGGGAGGACCGGGAGCCTTCCCGCAGTGAGGGCTTTGCCTCTTCTGCCACTGTCGTGGTCCAAGCAAAGCAGAGTCTGTGGGAGCCTGGTATGGTTGCTCGTTGAGAGTCTGTTGCTTAGTTGGAGAGGAAGGAGGTGACGGACAGTGCTGGCAAGCGGGAGTGGGTTTGGGCGTGGAATTGAGTCCTTGGCCAAAGTGAAGGCCCCAGAGTGGGGAATGTCAAAGGTGGGAAAGGTCATTTGGGGGCCAGACTCCACAAGGCCTTGAATGCCAGTCCACGCACTTGAGAATTCTGGGAAGCATCAAAAGTTTCAGAAGTGTTCTCCATACATAGTCAGACTTTTCCCAAGTATTCCATATATCATGAAATAAGTGGCAGAGAGGAAAAATACTATTGTTCACTTAAAAAAATAGTTTGTCTCAATTCCCAGTGGAATTACACAATTAGGGGTATGGGCTTTCTCCCTTTCATGTCCTGTGGGCTAGATTTTATCCCTGGCCCAGTCCTGACTTTGAAGAACAACAAAAGAACAGCTTCTTGAGAAGGCCGGTTGCTGGTTTAGCAGTCAGGGGTCTGCCCTGATGGCCCTTTCTGTAGTCACCCAGCAGGCCCTGCTGAGGTCCTCAGAACCCACGCGGCTGTCTCATGACGATGCCTTGGAACCAGAGGTTCTGACCCCTTGTGTTTTGCAGGTTAGGTTAGACCTGAAGAAAGATGGAACAGCCGACTTTACAGTTCATTTCTGTGGAGTGTCTCTTCCAGGCCTGCCCAGGCAGAAACAAAGCAGCCTTGTTTTGGATACAGTATCAATATTCAGTGAGGGTTAGTACTTCGTTGTTGTTGACACACTGCTGCCAGAAATAAGACAGTGGCTTGATGTGGAAGTGCACCAGACTGGGAGTCTGTGATTTGGTTCTCTGCCTGTCTGTGGAAACCTTGGGGAAGTGTCTCCCTCTGTGGATCTCAGTTTCCTCACTTTGGAATGTGAGGGTTGGACTGACTTTGTGCTTCTTAACCTTCGGAACTCTTTTTGTTTTTGTGAGACAGAAAGAGAGCACGAGGGGGGTTGGGGTGGGAGGCAGAGAGATCCAAGCACAGAGCCCGAAGCAGGGCTCCATCTCAACACCCTGGCATCACGACCTGAGCCAAAACCAAGAGTCTCACGCTTAACTCACTCTACCACCCAGGCGCCCCTTAACCTTTGGAACTCTTTGAGACTTTGATGAAATCTGTGGATTGTTCTTCCCCGAAACTGAACACTCATGGTTTGGCCAACACTTTAGGAACCCCCTGAAGCTCATGAGTTGACCTATAAGACCCTGCCCCAGCTGACCCCCACTTCTGCCTCCCCCCATTGGTCTACTTCCACTTACAGTAGGGCCTTTGCATATGCCGCTGTATGCAAAACACTCTTCACGCCTTTGTTTGGTCATGTCCTGCTCATCCTCTGAGTCTCACCCTTCCCTGACCTCCCAGATTAGATTAGGTTGCCCGGCTAGACGTGTTTCCCTCACCCTGAACTTCTCGGCACTGATCACAGTGGTAACTAAGTGGGCCCTAGCACGTGTATCTGGCTCTCCCTAAGTTCGGTGTTGGTATTTACTGGGTCAATCCCTGAGGTCCCTCCGGCCGTGACATTCTGTGACTGATCTGTGACTTTGTGAGTGTGTCAGAAGAAAATACCAATCTGTGCTTCCTATGACACATAGCACAAGATGTGCCTGTGCCATGGATGGTTTCCTCTGGGGCTGGGCGGGGAAGGCACTTCAAAGCGGAGCGGAGAGGGCTCAGAAGCCTGGCTCCCAGACTTTGTGCCTTACTGCTCTGCTGGGCCTGACCTCAGGCTGGTCATTCCCCTTTGTTTATGTCCTAGACTGAGCTGGAACTCCCACTTGGAACCTTCCCACAGTGCTTGGCGCTTCCGCATATTGTTGTATTTTTCTCCAGAGGGGAAGTGACCAACACAGACTTTCCTCCTCACAGACGAAGTCCATGCACAAAGCCTTGCATCAGCTGGTGGGCACCTGCCTCTGCCTCCTTGCCACTTGGGGGAGGTAAATGTGCACAGTACAGCAGTCCATTGCTTTTCCCATGATTTCACTCTTGATTTTCTCAAGAAGTGATCAGTGCCCTGTAGGACTCCCCGACTCAGGTCCCTTCTGAACCAGCATGTCGTGTTCGGAGGGGAGTCTCATTCAGAACTTTGGTTGTCACAGTATTACCTCCCTGGTTTAGGCCACTTTCCACAATCGAAATGTGATTCTGCTGGTACAGACATTGTAAATGAAACTTTATTTGCACTAAAGGAATGAATTGTTTACAAGAATATTGCAGCGGATGCGGATCTTACCCTGATAAGGAAAAAAAAAATCCCTTATGAGGGTAAGTAGTTTTTCTTCAACATATCTAGAGCTGGGTGTTTACAGATAAGAAAATAAATAAAACCAGCAAGAGTAGCTATTCTTTAAGAATGTCTGCTGTGCGCCAGGCGCTTCTTTAATACCCTGTTTAACCTTTAACCTGCCCTCTGAAGCGGGCAGCATAATTGTACAGGTTACATAAGTGAATAAAATGAAGTCCGGAGAGGTTAAGTTCTTGTCCCAAAGTTGCCCAGCTGGGAAGTGCCCACAGAGATTCAGATCAGGCCAGCTTCCCTCCAGGGCCAGCACTTTTCCTCTGCTCTCCCACCTTCTCTTGTCACGAGGAAATGGGTGGTGGCTTTCCCAGCCAGGGATAAACATGGAGTTAGAGCCAGCTGTCTCACCAGCTGGGTAGCCTTGATTCCCTCCCGCCCCATCGGTGGAATAGGGGAGGAGGCTGGGGGCCCTTGTCCTTCTGTGAGTGATCTGGGCTTGTGGTAGTGATACTTCAAGGAGAAACTGGTAACATGTGGCCAAGTAGGATCCGCGGCATCCTTGAAGCACTCGTGTGAGTCATGGCACATGTCAAATTGGCGGTGCGATGAGAGTCCTACTTCAGATAGCGTTTCATTGTCCATTCATGTCATCTGGTAGAGTCCCAGGTTGCCTCCCTACTGTGTGGACTGGAGATGGGTCCCCTACCACATTCATAACAGTGCTTTCATGAGAAAGGACATCTCAAATTAGAAACAGTTGATTTATCATTGAACCTTACAAATGACCTAGAAATTTACTTGAGAGAACACTGTTGAGATAAGGACCCTGTGATTTAGCTGCTTCTCAAGGAATCATGGCCTCCTAAAATGATTCAAATGTGAACTTTCTGGAGGTAGGTAAAGATAAGTAGAATAGCCCATTCTTAAGAACTCCTCACTAGGGGCGCCTGGGTGGCTCAGTGGGTTAAGCCTCTGCCTTCGGCTCAGGTCATGATCTCAGGGTCCTGGGCTCTCTGCTCAGCAGGGAGCCTGCTTTCCCCTCTCTCTGCCTGCCTCTCTGCCTACTTGTGATCTGTCTGTCTGTCAAATAAATAAATAAAATCTTAAAAAAAAAAAAAACTCCTCACTAAATCTCAGCATGGGAAATGTTTCTCACGGCATACCCCGAACCGGTCCATTTCTAGCTTTCAGCTCTCTGACCACCTGATTCCCCACTCCTCCCCCAAGGAAAGGCAGCATTGAAAGTGTTTGGAAATGCAGTTCACTCTCGGGCCGCCGCTGTGCGGATGAGTAACAGGGTGTCAGAGGAAGGCGAAGGAAGAGCTTCCTGATATAGACTGACGGATGGACGGGGACAGAGACCCACCCGTAGGGCGATAACAAGCCTTTTTTCTTCTGGCTTCCTCTCTGGGAGTGAAGGGAGTTTGAAAGGGAGGAGGCAAGGACCTCTGTGAGCACAATTCAGGTTTTTCTTGGAGGGGTTTGCAGGGCTTGCTGCTGCTGGGTGACTGGGATGTGGGAGAGATGAAGCCCCTTTCAGCGGGTGCCGCAGTCCTTACTCTGTTCAGCGAAGACACCTAGGCTCGGAAGGGGCCTTTGAGCCGCTGACTCTAGAATGGGCAATGCTGCGGAGAAACAGAAGCCCCGGAAGCGAAGCCGTCTCTGTCCCTGGAAGCAAGGTAAGCAAGCCCTGGGCTTCATCTCCAGAAAGAAGGAGGCAGCATTGGGATATTTTGGCTCAGAACCAAAGCTGGAACTGCTTGGGAAACACTTTCCATGCCAGAAAGCTCTGCAGGTCAGCATAGTTTAAAGAAAATGAACAGACAGCTCTCCCAAGGAATAAAATGATTCATATCTCAATGTGATAGCGCAGCTTGGCTGAGAATGAAGTGTGGCTGGAGGCTTGTGTTCAGTGCAGCATGTATCTGTTGGTTGAAAATTTTAAACTTTAAAAATATCCCAGGGGCGCCTGGGTGGCTCAGTGGGTTAAGCCTCTGCCTTTGGCTCAGGTCATGGTCCCAGGGTCCTGGGATTGAGCCCTGCATCGGGCTCTCTGCTCAGCGGGGAGCCTACTCCCCTCCCCCCCC
>ML105379.1:0-10062 GCA_003697995.1 Taxidea taxus jeffersonii
GTCAATCTCCATGAGACACCAAAGAAGAAAGTTCCACCTTCCCCTGGAGGCCCTTTGTGTCCCCTTCTTCCCCTGCCCCAGTTGCTCTTCCAGACTCCAGTTCCTATGCCCTCTTCCTAGAATCGGAATCACGTGGGAGCTAGTGCGGTGCAGGCCTGGGAGTCGGGATCTTTGAGTTCTAGTCTGGCTTCCACTGCTCTCTGGCTGTGTGGCCCTGGGCAAGTACATCAGCCTTTCTGAGCCTCCTTAACAATCATGTGAGGCAATGGGACTGTGGGCTCTACCCTATGGACTGTATGATATGACATTCATGGACTCCTTCCTCACAACAGCCAGCAGCCAAGGAGAAAGGGTGTGGCTCCCTGGCAGGCTCAGGGTCAGGGTCATGGCTCTGTGTGGAATCTGGTCTCTGCTGCCCAGAACTGCATCTTCTGATGCCTGGAATTCCACCATGAGTGACTCATGCCTTTGGGAAATCACTGCCCTCCCCCATACTGAGTAACAGCAGGAACAGTCCCTCGTGGCTTCCCTTCACAGAGAGTGTCCACACGGCACCGTCTCACTGGGTCTCAGCACGCTACCGTAAGGTAGGCAGCAAAGTGAGGCAAGTTTGAATCAGATGCAGAAAGCCATGTGTCCAAAGTGACACAGCAAGTCAGTGGTGGAGCCTGGAGTCCTCAAGTCTCCTGGCTTCTTGGTCAGCACATATATCCCCCCAACAACTTTGCTTAAAAGTGCTGCCCTGGTTATCTGTGCACTCGTATTTATAGTATTATTCCCAACGGCCAAAGCGTGGAAGCAATACAAGTGTCCATAGACGGACGAATGGATAAGCAGAATGTGGTCTATACGTGCAACGAAATAGTACTCAGCCTTAAAAAAGGAGGACACTCTGACCCAGGCTATGACATGGACGAACCATGAGGACGTTCTGCTGAGTGAAGGGAGCCAGCCACAAGAGGACCGATGCTGTGCGATTCCACTTACGTGAGGTACCTAGAGCAGTAGAAGGTAGAAGGGTGATGGCCCGGGGCTGGAGGAGGGGAATGAGAAGTCCGTGTTTAATGGGAACAGAGTCTGAGCTTCTCAGGATGAAGAGAGCTCTGGGGCTGGATGGTGGCAATGGTAGCATAACCGTAGAATGTGCTTAATGCCACGGGCCTGGACATTTTCAAATGTTAAGACAAAATTTTATGTTACATGTATTTATGTTACATTTTGAAATGTTAAGACAAAATTTTATGTTACATGTTACATGTAACATTTAAAAGCTACAGTTTTTAGGGGCACCTGGGTGGCTTAGTTCAGTGTCTGACTCTTGATTTGGGTTCAGGTCATGATCTCGGGGTCCTGGGATCAAGCCCCGCATCGGGCTCTCTGCTCAGCGGGGAGCCTGCTTCCTCCTCTCTCTCTGCCTGCCTCTCTGCCTGCTTGTGATCGCTCTCTGTCAAAGAAATAAATAAAATCTTAAAAAAAAATAAATAAAATTTAAACTACAGTTTTTAAAATAATGCTGCTTCTGCGAGGAAGATGGGGAGGTCCTAACCTTTTTAGGACTTACATGTAACTTCGTTTATCATGATGTGTATCAGTCAGGATAGGCTAAGTCATGCTGCTGTAACAAACAGCCCCCAAATCTGACTTCTGAATCGAACACTCACTGAACATTACTGCCTTACACACTATACCCTGTACCCCCTGGAACAATCTTCCTCACTGTTCTAAACATCTCCCTGCTCTGCCTGCACCCCAAGCCCAGGATAAGGCAATGGAATTGGTCAGATTCAGCCTTGGCTGGCTGTATGGCTGTGGGTAAGCCAGTTAACCTCTCTAATCCTCAGTTTACTCATCTGGGAACTGGGGACAATAACAGAAGATATCTTGAGGAGCGTTCCATGCGGCCTAAGGCACGCTGTCAGGCTATGGGCTTATATAAGCCTCGTGCAGAGTTTGGCACCCAGGCTGGAATGGGGTAGGCCAGGCCCTCAGCTTGAACAATCCCAGGAGAAACACCTTCTTCCAGCCAGCCTTGTGTCAGGGCTGGGGAATGGGTGGGACGGGAGCCAGAGGCTGCAGAGACAGTTGTCTCAAGCCTGAAATACTTTTCTCTCCAATAATCTGTTTTCAATCTCTCAATCTTTCCCCCCCGCCTTTTTCAAACCCATCCTGCCAAGGAACAAGCATGTAAGTGTGCGTCAGCCCCTGGCCCAGCCAATATCCCACCCTTTGGGAATTTCTGCTTTAAATAGTAGGGCATGGGACCTTTTAACTTACCACGTGTGTTCCAGCCTCTACTCCTTTGCATGTGCCGTTCCTCCTCCCTGCCATGCCTTTCCCTGTCTCCTGGGTCTATTCCGATTCTGCTCCTCACCTGTCAAGGTTTGGCTTCAGAAACCTGTTCTGCAGCAGCTCCTCTGTCACTCCCCTGGGCCCTGTTAACCCATCTCCCCAGGTCTGCACACAAGTCTTGATTTCTTATGTCCTCTCGTTACCTAATGCTTTTGAGGGCACAGTGTTGTCCGGTTCTTTGCAAAATCTGAGGCTTTCGTGAGCCGAGAGGCAATTGTGATTGTTATATCCCCATTTTACAGATGAGGAAATGGAATTCCTGGGAGCTGAAGTGAGCGGTCGCACAGGTGGGGAGTCAGGATGTCTAGCCCCGAGGAGAGAGGCTCTAAGCCTCCTGGCTGGGCGGAGAGCACAGGAGGTGTGTGCCTACATGGGCATCAGCAAGGGAAGGGGCAGGCGTGGCAGAGACAAGTAAGCCTGGCCTACGCAGGGTTCTTTGTGCACACGCATCTGGCCTACATTTCCCAGCCTCCCTTGCAAGGGAAGCAAGACCTTCTTGGTAGACTAGTTATGAGAGTGGACTCAACTCTCCATTTCTTACTCTTCCCACACCCCTTTGCAATGTGATGTTGACCTAGCTCCCTTACTCCCCTTTTTCCTTCAAATATGGGTTGGCCTTGGATCTCTCTTTGGTCAACAGAATATGACAGAAGCAACCTTGTGCATGCCTTGGTTCCGGGCATGGCCGTAAGAAAGCTTTCCGCTTCCCTCTCTGTCTCTCTCTCTGTCTCTCTCTCCCTCCTCTGCCAGCCCCCCGGACAATGGGAGAGCACATGGACTGGAACCATGTTATTTCAACAGCTTTTGGGTAACAGACAGTTCTCTGCCTTTCTCAGGCACAAACATGGTCTCCACTCAAATTTTCAATGTCCGGTCAAGATACTCAGGGGAACTGCCAATTTGATTTGGGTTTAGACCTTCTTCCCTGCTTCCCTGTACTGGGGATGGTGGGAGGTGGGGTAGGGACTCCTCCATTCCTCCTTCCCTTCCCTGCAGGTGGGGCTGAGGGGACTGGGCGGAGGCGGCCGGGGGAGAGGAAAGATCTTTCCAGAACTGCCGCCATCCTGACGGGCCTCCAGTGCTCTAGCAGCAGACGTGTCAAGCTGCCCCTTTTCCATCATGGGATGGTGTTGTGAGCTCCATGAATTTGGTCATTGCTGCAGGCTCCTCTCACCCTTGACCTTGGTGGATGCTCTTCTCCTCCTTGCCACTCCTTGCTCAGCCCTAGGAATCCCAAGTCCATCTCCAACCTCTTGGGATAGGACCCAAGATGACCCCCTGCCAGTTCCCCCAACCCCAGCCCCATCTGATCCAGAAACCCTCCCAGGTGCCCAGCATTTGGATGCACAGTCTCTGTTTGGCCTTCTCAGTTGGGGGGTGGGGGTCCCTCAGGCCTCTTTACCTATGCAGCACCTCACCAAGTCCCCCCCCTTTCTCTAAGTGATGAGGGGTGAAGACTGGGGAGACACGTCCCACTCGCTTCCTTTGGGACTCCTTTGTACGTGGTGATCTGGTCTGGAAGGTCACTTCCTATCCCTGTCCTATCCCTGTGTCTTCTGTTTAACATTTTGATACATTTAAACAAATGGGAACACTCCATACACTCTGTTCTCCCCTTGACTTTTATTATTACCTGCTGTATCTCAAATATTTTTCTCACCTTTCCTTATAGACCCTTCCCTTTTTAGAAGTTTTGATTGTGGCAAAATATGCATGCGTAATATAAAATTTGCCTTTTTATCCATTTTTCAGTGTATGGTTCAGTGGTACTAAGTACATTTGCACTGAGACCCCCACCCCTGACCCCATCCATCCCCAGAAGCCTTCTCCTCTTGTAATACTAAAACTGTAGGCTTTGGGGACGCCTGGGTGGCTCAGTTGGTTAAGCGGCTGCCTTCGGCTCAGGTCATGATCCCAGCGTCCTGGGATCAAGTCCCACATCGGGCTTCTTGCTCAGCAGGGAGCCTGCTCCTCCCTCTGCCTCTGCCTGCCTCTCTGTCTGCCTGTGCTCGCTCTCTTTCTCTCTAACTAATAAATAAATAAAATCTTTAAAAAAATTAAAAACAAAACAAAACAAAAAAAACTGTAGGCTTTGAACAACTCCCCCTGTGTGTCCCCCCCCTGCGCCCCCCCCACCCCGCTTCCTGTGTCCCTGACGTTCCTCACCCTGGGTGCCGCTTCCAAGTGGGACCATCTGTCCTACGACTGGCTCGTCTCACTGAGTACAATGAACTCAAGCTTCACCCGTGCTGTAGTCAGATTGTCTTCCCTTGTATGGCTGAATGGTCTTCTGTGGTTTTACAAACATGCTGCTCGTCTATCTATGAACGAACACCTGGGCTGCATCTACGTTTATGATTCCTAGGAATCATGCTGTTAAGAACACGGCTGCACAAATATCTGCTTAAGAGTTGACTTTTGGGGGCGCCTGGGTGGCTCAGTGGCCTTGTTACATGCAAATACACCAACATTTGCTTATCCCCGCGACCGTTGTTGGGCATTTGGGCAGTTCCCAGTTTGGGGACATTTCCAACACGGCTGAGATGGACATTGCTCGTGAAGTGCTGTTCAACCACATTCTCCTCCAATATATGCTCAAGAATTGAAAGAAGCGGGGTGCCTGGGTGGCTCAGTGGTTAAGCCTCTGCCTTCGGCTCAGGTCATGGTCTCAGGGTCCTGGGATCGAGGCCCACATTGGACTCTCTGCTCAGCGGGGAGCCTGCTTCTCCGTCTGTCTCTCTCTTTGCCTGCTTCTCTGCCTACTTGTGATCTCTGTCTGTCAAGTAAATAAATAAAATCTTTAAAAAAAAAAAGAATTAAAAGAAGGGACTTGGATAGATATTTGTGCACAAACACTCATTGCAGCATTTTTGACAATAGCCCAAAGGTGGAAAGGAACCCCAAGGTCCACCAGCTGAGGAGTAGATAAAAGGGTACATAAATACGATGGAATATCACGCCGCCTTAAGAAGGAAGGAAATCCTGACACGTGCTGCATGTCATTAGCCTCAAAGACATTATGAAGGGTGACATGCACCAGGCTCAAAAAGGACAAATATTGTACAACTCACTTACCTAGAGCAGTCGGATTTAGAGAGGCTGGGACTAGCCTCTCCTAGTGGCTTCCAGGGCCCGGGAGGAGGAGGGAATGGGCAGCTGCTGTTTAATGGGGCAGAGCTGCTGTAGAGGAGGGTGAAAAAGTTCTGGAGGGACTTGGTGGCGATGGTTGCACAGCGGCGTGAATGAACCTGATGCTGTTAAGTTATTCCTTTAGAAATGGTGAAAATGAGAAATCTAATGTTATGTGTGTTTTACTACAAAAAAAAAAATTTTGAAGCCACAAATGCAAACCACCGACGTAACTTAAAGTTTTCTAGCAGACATGTTTTTTATTTATTTATTTATTTTATTTAAGCTTTATTTAAACATATAATGTAACCCCACCATCCTCTCCCAACCCCTCTTCCCCCCACCCCCCTCAGTTTGTTTTATGACATTAAAGAGTCTCTTTTGGTTTGTCTCCCTCCCGATCCCATCTTGTTTCATTTTTACTTTTCCTACCACCTTAACTCCCACCCCCGTTGCATCTCCACTTCCTCATATCAGGGAGATCATGTGATAGTTGTCTTTCTCCAGTTGACTTATTTCGCTAAGCATAATACGCTCTAGTTCCATCCATGTTGTCGCAAATGGTAAGATTTCATTTCTTTTGATGGCTGCACAGTATTCCATTGTATATATATACCACATCTTCTTTATCCATTCATCTGTTGATGGACATCTAGGTTCTTTCCATAACTTGGCTGTTGTGGACATTGCTTCTAGCAGACATGTTTTAAGAGTAAAAACAAATAAGTATAGTTACCTTGAAAAATTGTTTAACCCAGTCTATCAAAAATATCATTTCAACACAGCATCAATATAAAAAAAGCTATTGAAGGGTTATTTTACTTTTTTTCCCACACTAACAAAATCTGGTGTGTATTTTATACTTACAGCGCGTCTCAAGCCGGACTGGCCAGCTCTGAGCGCCCCATAACCACAGGTGACTGGTGGGTATCATGTTGGATACTGCAGGGCTAGTACACATCTTTATTCATGTCTAAGGCATTCCCGTTGGATGCGTGTGATCTTGCAGTCCCTTTTTTTTTTTAATTTTTAAAAATTTATTTGTCAGAGAGAGCGCACAAGCAGAGGGAGAGGCAGGTAGAGGGAGAAGCAGGCTCCCCCAGAGCAAGGAGCCTGGTTTCATGACCTGAGCTGAAGGCAGACGCTTCATCAAGGAGCCACACAGGCGCCCTGAACTTGCACTTCTGAGAGATCCTGCCAGGTTGCCTTCTGCAGGTGTTAAACCGAGCTTTAATCCCCCCTGGCAATGTCTGCAGTTGCATTTCCCTCGTCTGCACACCTGCCAAATTGATAGATCACAAGAGCCTGCTTGTTGTGGATTTAACTCAGGTTTCTCTGATCAGGAAGGTGCTAAACATCTCTTTACATGTTAAAAAGCCATCGTGTCTCCTTTTCTGTGAACCACAGGCCTGCCTCATTTGAGGGCTGTTTTGTATTCCTCTACACACGGCTCTGGGCTCCCCAGGCCTCATCTGAACCTGGGATGCAGGGGGCGCCCGCGGCCAGGTGTTTCAGAATCCTGTTCCTGCAAGAATTCTGTCGGCCGGGTCCTGGGAAGTTGGGCTTATCTTTGAGGACGTTGCTCCCTCTGCTGGCAGCGCTGAGTTTTGCCGCCTCGGCTTGGACCCGCAGAGGAGGCAGGGCTGCTGGAGCCTGGCTCCATCTCACCATTTACTGCCCTGTGACCTGGGTGAGCAACTGCAACCCTCTGGGAGCTGCACCTCCTACGTGTAAAATGGAAACCATCTGCCATTCCTTTGATCCCAGGTTTGCTGGGGGGATAATCAAGTGATGGGACATGAAGGAGATTCCCAGGGTGTGTCATGCACAAGGACTAAATGAAAGGTACTGAAGGGTGGGGGGCTGGTAGTTTTTTGCTCCTAGAGGAGTGAGAAAGGGTGGCATGGAGCCCAGTAAAGGAGGCACAGGTGCAGCTGGACGTTCATGGGGAACGGCCTGTTTCCTGTTCTGGGGAATGGCCACCTCACTTTGCAGCAAGGGGCTGGGACGCGCTGCCATGCTCGTCCGTACCACCCCAGGCCTAACCTGGACGCCCCCCCATCTCTTCCCACACGGGGCTGGGCACACGAGAGTGTTGAACAAACCCAAGCTGAGCACCCACCGAGGCATTTGGGTGCTCCTAGCCTGGACCCCCCCCTCCCAGAGACCCTGTAGACAGGATCACCCGAAGGGGGGTGGGGGGGCTGGGGTGGGGGAGGGGGGCACTCCTAAGACCACATCGCTTGAGCACCAGCTGTTTGGTAGTGTCGGGAGAGGGCGATTCCCCCCGAGCAGTCGGACCCCTGCCACCTCTCCACAGGGCTCTGCCGTCCTATGTGACGTTCAACTCCTGCGTAATTGACAATTATACTCATAATCCTCCCTCTGCTCTAAAACCTCCCATAGCGCCCCCACCACCTGCCAAAGAAATCCAGCTTGAATGTCACTCTGACATTCAAGGCCACTGTAGCCTAAACTTGCTCTCTCCGTGCAGGAAGCCTTTTTGACAATGCTCTCTCCTATGAGCGCCAATGGCTTACCTCCCGGCTCTGCCCCAGTCCTGCGATGTGCCCTCAGTAAGTCATTTTCCCAAGTCTCAGGTGATTTTTATCAAGTGGTGACAATGATTCCCACCTTGAGAGAGTGATTGCAGGAATTACAGGAGATTAGGTGTCAAAGTGCCCCCGCGGGGTAAGCCCAGGCCATGGCAACCATCTTTAGCAGCAGCAGGAACTGCTGACCTTCCGTCATGGGCTCCCCAGGTCCCTGGGGGATCCACAGTTTGCGCTCTTTGCCCACTAGAGGGCACCAGGAATCAGGAGCTTGTCCAGGGCTCTGTCCCAAGGAGCTAAGAGTGAGGGGTTTCTGGGCTCAGAAGAGACCCCTAAAACCATCTGAGAGCATGGCAATTATCCTGTGCTCCTAGGCCTGGCACACAATGATTCCCCAAACCCTGAGCTTCAGTAAAGTAATGAAAGGCAGCCCAGTCACCACGCCCAGAGCCCTACCATCCTTCCCTGGAGGCATCCCACAACCAGGGGACAGTGTGGGCAAAAGAGCCCTAGCTTCTGAAGCTAGCTCTTCACACCTGTGTGACCTTGGGCAGGTGACGTGCCCTCTCTGAGCCTCAGCTTCGTTTTCTATAAAATGGAAATGTAAAAAAAAAAAAAAAAAAAAAAAGGAAATGTGACAGCAGCCCAGAAGGGAAAGGCCTCTGTGGGCAGAGGGCTGGTCATAATTGCTTTTGTGTCTTTCCATCAAGAATGCTACAGGGTGGGGCACCTGGGTGGCTCAGTGGGTTAAAGCCTCTGCCTTCAGCTCAGGTCATGATCTCAGGGTCCTGGGATCGAGCCCCACATCGGGCTCTCTGCTCGGTGGAGAGCCTGCCTCCCCCTCTCTCTCTGCCTACTTGTGATCTCTGTCTGTCAAATAAATAAATAAAAATTAAAAAAAAGAATGCTACAGGGTAATCAGCTGTTTTCTGCTGATCACAAATTCAATGGATTGATTACTCCAAATGCTTTTAAAGCACCTCACTGTGAGGCAAGCCCTGTACTGACTTGATTAGCAAAATGAAATTAATTGTTTTGTTAGGGGTCGTGAGATTCTGCATGCTAGGTCTCCCCACCTCAGCCCCTCTGTATTCTCCAAACTCTCTATAGTGTTGATGCATTGTCTTCACAACGGTAGACAAGGATGAAAAGAAGGAACGGGCACCTGCTATGCACTGGATTTTTTTCTTTTATCCTCCCTCCAAATCCATAGGTTCCATGCGGGCAGGGGCTGTCTGCCTTGCTCACTGCCATATTCTCTGTGCCTGGCACTGTGTGTGGGGCATAGTAGGTCCTCAAAATATATTTGTTTAGTGATCAAGAATGATTCCTGCAAACTTCACAAATGAGGAGTTAAGGTTCAGAGAAGTTTTGTGACTTGTCTGTGATTACCCAGCTAGTGGGACGCAGGGCCCATATCCCGAGAAATTTCTTTCTACTCAGTGCCTATCCTTCATCCCCAAACCCCCTTTGCCCAAAACGGCTTATTTCTCAAATTCCTGCTTATGTAGTACTTGTTAAGCAACAATCCTAAAGGGTAGGTTTTAGAATTTTCCCCATTTTATAGACAGGAAAATTGAGGACCCCATCAGTCAACTAACTTGCTCAGATCACATAGCCAGTAAATGGCAGAATCAAGATTCTAAGCTCGGCAGTCTGTCACTAAAATGCTTGCCATTGACAACTACGTGAAGCCACCTCTAGGTGTGACTCCTGCCTTCCTGATCGCCTGGGGACCTCTGGAGGGCCTGGATTGTGCCTTCTTTTGTGCAGCTCCTGGAGCTCCTGGCACAAGGTGAGGCATGTAGTTTATAGGCCCTGAGTCCAGGCCCTCCAGCCGCATTCCCCTCCCCACCCCCCAGGCAGATAAAGTCCTCTGGTGGCTGTAAGCCCATCTAGAAGTTAGTAGGTGGCCTTTGGTTTCTTAGTGCCAGGTGGTCGCTGCCCTTTGAGCCTATAGACACCTATGTAGCCTCGAGCCTATGCTTCACCCTGTCCTGTCTACACCTGCAAGTAGCAGCTGGTGCTTTGA
>ML105379.1:15062-26086 GCA_003697995.1 Taxidea taxus jeffersonii
GCCCATAGAGCTCCTGCAGTAGAAGGCTTATGGACATAGAGAACAGCTCACAGTACATTCAGTGAGAGCTGCAGACCCCTGCTAGCCGCCCCCACTGTCCTCCCGCCACCCAGACAGCCCCAGATTGCATCCTATTGCGCAGCTACACTTAACTCCTTAAGGTCCCCAAATGTACCCCCAGTCCCCGCTGCTCTCTCTCTTCTCAGGCGTCCTTGGCACCTGCCTCTTCTTCTGCCTGCAATGCCCCTTCCTGTCCCTCCCTTTCATTCTCTTTCCAACTGGCTGACTCTGGTTCAACCCTGGGTCTCACAGAAGCTCTCTCTCTGCGCACCCCCTTCCCTGCCAGAAATACTCTTTGGCTCCCGGGCTGGGAAAGGGCCCCCTCTGTGTTCCCACAGCCCCCAGTGAGGCCCACATCAGCATGTGGTCACACTCTCTGGGACTGTCTGCCTCCAACATTGGAGGCTGGAACACCAGGCTATTGTCTTCCTGGCTATTGTCTTCTTAGTATCTATCTACTCTCAGAGCAGGCACCTTCCAGTGAATTCCTCAGTAACTGGAATAAAAGCCAGACTTGTTTTCATGATCTGCAAGGCCTCATATGACCTGGCTAGGGCCCACTTCTTCAACTCGCCTGTAATTCCTCTCACTGCTCTCTGCTTACTGACAGAGATTGTTCTCCAGGAGCCAGGAGCATGCCTGCCTCAGGACCTTTGCACCTGCTGTTTCTTCTGCCTGGGATCAATGACCCAATGATGGAGACCTAGTTCTCCACCTCAAGTTGCTCCTGGTCTGGTGAAGGAGGCAGACACATACACTGGCCCCACTCTGGGCCCTGTTCTCCTCAGACTATAAGATGAAGGTGGCCATCTGCCAGTCTCTCCCCCCTCTGCCTCATCCCTTGCCAGCCATTAGAGGGTCCCGTGGGGCCAGGGCAGGAGGTAGTGCCTGCTTGGGGAAGCATGCAGGGGCAGAGCAGGTGTAAATAGTTGCTGTGATGGGCTGCCGTGGGGCTCAGCTCCCCGGGGGAGCAGGAAGGAGGGTAGGGGCAGGAGAAGAAGGCACACAAAGGCAGGCTGGTTCCCACTTTGCCCCAGGCTACACCTGGCTAGGTTCCGTAGACCTTGCTCTGAGCTCACTGCCTCTCCGTGCAGCCTGGCCTTTAGCAGGGCCCAGCTGAGGCTGGGAGGGGATGCCCATGGAGTCAGGTGTTGGAGCCAGGAGGGCGTGGGGCAGGCGGCAGGGCACCACCAACCCTGGAGCCTTTCCTATTGGGAGTCTCTCTTTGCCACAAATTTCACTTCTCTCCTTCCAGAAGGGACCCCAGGGAACAATAGGATGCCAGAGGCCCCAAATAATCAGTTCTCAGGGGCTTCCCTCTGCTCCTTTGGCCCATTCCTGCCCAACCCCCCCCACCCCCGGTGCTTAAGGGACTGGAGTGTCTATCCTTCATTTCATTCCCATTTCCCTAGTGGAAAAGATTTCAAGCCTTTGTCTTGCAGATACACTTTCAGTAAATCAAAGCAGTATGTGAGGTCACTAGGAGGTTCTAGGACTGTGTGTGAAGACCCTGGATCTCTGAGATTGTGACCGCACGGACTCGGGGAGAAAGGAGGCCTAGAAACCCCTCAGGTAGGTAAGATGTGACAGGTACTTTATACCCAGGATCTAAGTTCATCCTCAGTCCTTCTCAGGGACTCTGGTCTTCGTTGGGCGGATGAGGACACAGGCTATGAGAGGCGAAGTGAGTGGCTCGAGGTGTGCTCACAGCCGAGAGCTGCTGGACCTCAGAGTCCAAGTCCAGCCACCTGCTGGAGTTGGTGCCCTCCGTCGTGGTGTTCACCGCCTCAGGCTGCATTTTAGCGGCACAGCTGACCACGAGCTGGGTTACCAGCTCCCTCTCTCAAGGAAGAAAACCTGAGAGAAACTGACAGGTTGTGAATAGCCCACAGCCCCTGGGCCTGCCCACCAGTTGAGGATTAGAAGGAATAACAAGGTCTTTGAAGGTCATCGAACCCCACCCCCTCCTGTTACAGAGGAGAAAAAAGACTGAGAGAAGGGAAGCGACTTACCCAAGGTCACACGGTTGGTGAGCTAATACTCCCATACCAGAGTAGCTTTGATGTGGGAAACAAAGGCCAAAGAAAAATTATTTCCTTACTTCTCACAGGGCACCAACAAGTCCTTGAAACAGGCAGAGTGACATTCTGCTTGGAACTCAGCTGCCTCGACGTTAATATTTTGTTAAGGGCAAGAGGCAATCTTAACCTGACCCCTCCCACACACATATACTCCAGGATCCTGTAAGTCTACTTTAACATGGGAACTTCCTTTATCTCTACCCCCCAAGATGCTTGATGGAATCATCCTCTAAGCGTATGGCCCACTGATATACATCTGGAGGGTCTCATGACTCGGGTTTTATTAGACAGTAATAAATGACATTTTCCTAACCACAGCTAGACCTCTCAAGGTCCTGGAAGCCTTGTTTTCAAAATTCCTTACACTATCCCTAACCCCCTCCCAACCTGCAAGTATAATCAGCCACTCCTCATGACCCCAGCGCAGTTCTTTCTGCCCACAGGTCCTATCTTGGGCTTTCATAAAACCACCTTTCACACCAAAGACATCCCAAGAATTCTTTCTTGGCCATTGGCTTTGAACCCCAGCATTTTTCCTACATCAGTTTGATGTCACTGGTGGGGACAGCAGCTCACCGTGACTACCGTTCTTCAACGGGTCAGTGCTCCAGCTCCACAGGACCATCTCGCCATCCCGCAAGGACCATGTTGGTCTAATTTATTGGTGATATTATACTGATAGGACTGGGTGAGCTCAGATGCCTCTTTAAGATACCTGCAGGCTGGAGGTGGGGATACAGGACCATTGCCAGGTTCTCCAGAGAAACAGAAGCAATAGAAGGTGTGTGGATGTGTGTGGGCATGTGAGTGTGTATATGTGTGTAGGGATATGGGTGTGTACATAGAGAGTGGAGAGGAAGGTGGAGGACAGAGATGGATTTTAAGGGTTGGCTCCTGCAGTTATAAGGCAAGTCCATCCACAATCCACTGGACAGGTCAACAGACTGGAAACTCAGGATGTCTATGTTACAGTCCTTTTTTTTTCTTTTAAGATTTTATTTCTTTATCTCGGGGGGAGACATGTAGAGGGGGAGGCAAAGGGAGAGGTAAAGAAGCAGATTCCCCACTGGGCAGAAAGCCTGATGCTGGGCTCCCCTCGATCCCAGGACCCTGAAGTTGTGACCTCAGCTGAAGGCAGATGCTTAACCCACTGAGTCACCCAGGCACCCCTATGTTACCGTCTTGAAGCAGAATTATTCTCCTCTGCGCACTGGAGCCCCTAATTCTACCCATTTAATGTGACTCACAGCATGAGTTCTGAAGTCAAAGAGCCCGACTGCACCACCTTCATGCTCTGTAACCTAAGCTGTTTATTTAGTCTCTTCGAACCTCGGTTTCCTCATATGTGAAATGGGCTTCATAATTGTACCTGTTTTGTAGGATTGCCTTAATGATGAGGCAAAAACAACACCCAGCACAGAGCCTAGTACATAGCTGGGCACTCAACTCGTGTTCGCTGTTATCTCATCATCATATGCGTATGAGTGGCTAAGAAATCATTGAGCTAATGGATAAGGAAGACTTTGGAAGTCAAGTTACAAGAGAAATCTTTGAAGGAAGCCAGGTTATCCTGGGCAAGAATAGAACTTGAGCACTGCCCTCAAGTGTCGCCAGAGCTAAAATGAATGGGCAGAAGTAGGTAGCAACCAGGGGGCCTGTGTGGCTCAGTTATTAACTGTCTGCCTTTGGCTCAGGTCATGATCTCAGGGTTCTGGGATTGAGCCCCACATCGGGCTCCCGGCTCCACGGGAAGCCTGCTTCTCCCTCTCCCACTCTCCCTGCTTGTATTCTGTTTCTTGCTGTCTCTCTCTCTGTCAAATAAATAAATAAAATCTTAAAAAAAAAAAAAAAAAGGAAGTAGAAGCTACCAGTTATTTCTGGGCTTGAAGGAAGATGAGGACCCAAGGGGGAACTGAAGACGGTTAGTGGTTAGGATGACAGAAAATTGACAGAAGAACTTCCCACAGTTAGGGTTTTGACTTAGGATAGCATAGGGTTTGGGGGAGGGGGTGAGCTCTTCCTTGCAGGAGGTCTGTAGAGACAGTCAATGGGCAGCTGTGAGAGGATTCCTGCACTGGTTGGAGGTTGAAGAAAGACTTATGAGGTCATTTCTTTGGCGTTGTTCTTTCTGGATAATGATCCCAAAATTCCTTCCCCTATTTGGCCATATAGCCAGTGAGAGGTCCAGTAGCTATATTGTGCTTCTATTGCTATATATGTGCTTCTATTTCTCAAACACAGCCAAGTTCTACCCCACTACCACTGGGCCTTTGCACACGCCACCTTCTCTCCATAGAGTTGCATCCAGATTTTGTGGGCCTAAAACTTATAAAGCTGGGAGACTTTCTTTAAGAAAAAAGAACACAAAGAGGGCCTGGGTGCTTCAGTCAGTTAAGCATCTGCCCTTGGCTCAGGTCATAATCCTAGGGTCCTGAGATGGAGCCCTGCTTCAGGCTCCCTGCTCAGGAGGGAGCTTGATTCTCCCTCTCCCTCTGCTCCTCCCTGCCCCCCACCTGTGTGCTCTCATGCTTTCTCTCTCACTCTCAAATAAATCAATAAAATTTTTTTAAAAAGGAAAATACAAAATCAGATAAAAATGTGAGTATTTTGTATGAGAAACAAAACCACAACATATAAAAAGCTGACAAACACAATACAGTGTCCAGAAAAACAATATAATATTTATATTAACCTGCTTATATGCTTCCATAATAGTTTTATTCCTACATTTGGGTCATGTACTTTTGGGATAACCTCTTCACTTGATATTGATTTAGTATTGTCATTTTCTTAAGATTTTATTTATTTAATTATTTGACAGATCACAAGTAGGCATAGAGGCAGGCAGAGAGAGAAGGGGGGACGCAGGCTCTCCGCTGAGCAGAGAGCCCGATGCTGGGCTCGATCCCAGGACCCTGAGATCATGACCTGAGCCGAAGGCAGAGGCTTAACCCACTGAGCCACCCAGGTACCCCTAGTATTGTCGTTTTCTTTAGAGTGAATAAGAAGATATCTCAATTTTCTCCAGCACAGTTGACCCAAACTCCCCCACCATTGTTAGTAGTTTCAAAAGGTTTCTTTCAACTTCATAACTCATTATTGGCAGCGTCAAAAGCTTTAGGATTACTGTCTTATTTAGAAAAACTTCGATCAAGATCGAGGATCTTACATAGACAATCTCAGGACTTTTTATGTTTCCTTGATTTACTAAACTTAAACAGCATTTGAATGGAAGCCTCTACCAACCAGCTTGTTGCCAACATCCTGTTTACATTCCTGTGTTTTGAGTTTTGTTTTAGATTTTCGTGGATGTCCGCATTCTGCGACAACTTCCCCTTCACTAGAGTCCCCCAAATGCCACAGCAGCTCCAGCAGTATCCGAAGGGAGGGCAAGTGGGACAGGGAGGAAGTAAGAGGGGGAGAGGCAGTGAGAATAGCTTACTTTGGCCAACTCTGCCAGGGTACGTGATCCTGAGTGGGCGTGGCCTCTCCCAAGTCCTAGGAAGATACCCAGCAAGTCTGGGGCTCCAGGGCTTAAGCTCTGTGACTTTCCCAGTAAGCCTGGGAATCCACTGCCTCCTCTCCCCGGCAGGAAATGCCCACCCCCCACCTCCCCAACCCCGCCATGGGTGGGAGGGCAGCACAGCTGGCCCACCTCCACTCAAGCATCACTTCTAGGAGGCCTGCAGAGCCAGTTAGCTGTCCCAGGAGGCCGGAGGCCAAGGCTGTCAGGCTCACTTGGCGCCCTTAGTCTCCTCTGAGCAGTGCCTGGTACACAGCAGAATCACAGGCCCAGAGGGCGGAAGTGACCTGCCAGGGTCACCCAGAGAGTAACTGCCAGAGCTGGGAATCAACCTGAAAGGAAGGAGGGAAGGGAGGAACCCCGCTTCCCAGATGAACTGCGGGCCTCAGAGAAATACACTTCTTGCCAGATGCCTTCGGAGCCCTAGCTGGCCGGCTTCCCTTCTTCCTTCCTGCATAGCTGATCAGGAACCCGGAGCGGGGATCCTCTGAGCCCCTCCACAGAAATCTCCCTCCAGCAGTGCCTGGGAGTGCGGACCTGGGTCTGAACCTCCAGGCCATTCCTTAGCAGCCATGTAGCCTTGAGCAGTTTGGCCTCACCATTTGGCACCTTGATGTCCTCATCTGTAAAATGGGTTTTATGGCCGCACCTCCTCCCCCTGGAGTGAAGGGACTGTAGATAATGTGAACTTAGCAGAAGTGCTCTGGTCCTGGAGCAGCAGCAACAAGTGCAGCATTAGCTCTGCGAGGTGAGGCCAAAGCGGGAGCTTTTTCCTCCTCCCACCTCTCCCCCCATCCCCCACACACCCAGCCCAGTGATCTCCCCTAGGATTCTGCAGATGCTGCCTTGATGAGGTCAACCAAGATACCAACCTGCTTGTTACAGCCAAGGGACTCTGGAATCCGCACCCGTTCCTACATCTACCTCTTGCTTGGAGGGCGAGGGCTGGCTCACCTCCACCAGGGGTCAGGGGAGGGCCAGGCTCCCCCCGCCATACACACACAGAAGTCAGAAGGCAGCTGCCCCTAGACTGAGCGCCTCTCTGTGGAGCCAGACCTCCCTCACCACCTGTCCCCAGCACCCAGCCCAGGGACTGGCCCATGGCCACACCCCGTTAACGCTGGTTGGGAATTAGGGCAGAGGCTGACCCATGGCCTGCCCCCAGAGCAGTCACCACAGTGGCCACTGGGGACCATGGGGCGCATGCCTACAGTGTTCCACGGGCCGTGCTCCGCTGTTCGACAGGCTTCTCTTGTTTCCCCACAGCCTTGCAAGACAGGTGCCATTATCCCCATTTCCCAGAGGTGAAGACTGAGGCTCAGCCAGGACAAAGCACTTGTCTGAACCTGCCCACATAAGGAGCACTAGAGCCCAGGGGGGACTGTTCCCACTGCTCTTCCAGAAATGGCAATGCCTGGCATTTCCCCCTCAGGGAATCATTCTTTTCCATTAAGGAACGCTCCTCTGCCTAAATGTACCGCTATGGCAAATCACTCTAACATTTCGCTTTAAAAATTTAATGCTATTTCCTACCCAGAGATAAAAACAGCTGGGAGCTCCTCCAGGGAAGGCATGGTTTTTTTCTGCCGTTCTCATGTTCTCACTGCCTGTCGTGGGGCCGGCGTGGAGCAGGACTGCAGCGGCTGTTTGAGGCGGGAGGGTGAGAGCTGCCACCTGGCCCCGGGGAGAATCACGGCTCCAGCCCGTAAGAGGAGGCCGCCTCAGCCCCAGGTCACAGGCCTGGGGGACCCCCCTGGCTCACACACAGGGTTTCTTTATTCTACACGATAGCTTTCTGAAGTTTGATGATTTGCCCATCTGTAAAGGTTAGAAGGTTTCACATAGGATCCCGGTTTGCAGTCTGTGGCCAGAGACGGGCTAGCTTTCACCAAACCCATGTCCTTTGCTTCCGGGCACACAGCCTCCCCTGCAGTTAGTCGGGACCGTGGGACAAGAGTCTGGCCAACGGAAGGTGGGTGGAAGTGATAGGCACCACTTCCTGCCTGGGCCCCCAAACTTCCCTCCCAGTCCTGCACCCTCTCTTTCCTGCCTGGTAACAGAGACAGAAGATCCAGGGGGAGGACCCTGAGGGGTGGGGGGAGGAGGGCGACGTGGGGAGGACCCTGAGGAGGGGGTGGGGCGGGGCCCAGGCTGGACTGCGAAGGCGGGAGCAGGATGTAAACCTTTGCAGTGGTAAAGCCCTGAACTTTGGGGCTGCTTGTTACAGTAGCTTTTTCTGACTAACGTGGCTTCCTCTGAAAAGTCAGAGGTGCAGGGGGCGGGGGGATTGGGCTTACTTTTCCAAGGGGCAGCGATGAGCTGGAATTTTCTAGCTGTTGCACCCTTCAGCCTGGCTGGGGTTTTTAGCTCCCCTAATCCCTGACCTCAATCTGCCCAGGGAAGTCAAGGCACACGGAAGACAAGGGGCCAGCTCAAGGTCACGGTGTACTGGGGAGCAGAGCTGAACTTGGACTGAAGTCTCCTAGCTAGTACGCCAAAGTTCTTTCTCAAGATCTTTCTCACTTGTGAGCAGAGAGGAGGTTTGAGTAGAAAGTGAGGAAAAGAGGGAGAGGTTCAGAGTCGAGCACCCTTTTGGGGTGAAGGGAGAGCGAGGTGACCAAGAGGGGAAGGGGCACCTCAGATAGTGAAGGGGGTGAAAAGATGGGGGGACCATGACTGCTTTATGATTCCAGTTTGCAGAAGGCTTAGAAATGCTTAGCAGGCAAAACTAGGCCCCCCTCTCCTAAGAGGCTAGACCTGCGTCTGGTGTGGAAGCCTGACCCCAACCCTCCCTTTCTCTATCCCATTTGGGAAAGGGCGGGTGTCCTTGGTGGCCAAACCTCCACTACAAAGAAGCAGAATCCAGTTTTCCTTTCCAGAAAATCCAATCCAGAAAGAAATGATTTGCAAAACAATCCTGTGTCGAGGTGGTTGTGCCAGGAATGTGAGCCGGGTAGGGTGGGTAGGGCGCTCTGTGAAGTGTGGAGAGCCGGTCTGGGTGAGCCCTGTCCCAGTGGCTCTGCAGGGGTGGGGGAGGAGGGGAGACACTTCCCTGCCCCCTTGCAGCCACTATGACTCCCTAGTACCCCGAGCACCTGCCAAGGCATGCATTTCCTGGAGGGCCCAAGTCGTACCCCACCCGGGGACCTCCCGGAGTCCCCTCTGACGCTTGTGTGTGCCGTGAGGTGTTTGTGGAAGCCCCGCAGCTTTGGAGGGGCCATGAATCCTTCGGCTTTACCCCTCCCTGCGCAGACCAGACCACTGCCTGGAATCCGCGAAAGCTTTGCCAGAAGCTCAGCTTATTCCTCACTTCTCCACAGCTTATGACCACCCCCCACCCCTCCACATGGTCTCTGGGGCCCAGCGGGCTCCCCAGCTCAGACCGAGAAAGGCACCTGGAGACTTGAATTTGCATCCCACCACCCCAACCACCACCACCCAACGCCAGCACCCTACCATCAACCACCACGAAGCGCCAAGCACCCCACCACCAACCACAACTACGACCAACCATCACCACCACCAACAACCAAATACCCCACCGCCAACCACCACCCACTGTCAGCATATTGAGAGGAACAGAAAGAAATCACTACACTGAGGGTCTGGGTAGAGAAAGAAGGAAAGAGAGTAACCTCTCAGAGCTGCTGTGCCAAGGTCCTACTACGAAGGTTCACGAACCCATGGAGACCTTGGGCACAAAAGCCTGAGTTGTCTTTAAGGCGCAATGATGCGGCACTCACGCCAGATGTGCGTGAAACAATGACCCAGCACACCCGTACCCGTGTCTACAATGTCTTGCCTGCGCTTGTGAATCCAGGAAATACTGAATGAAATAATTTAAGATTGGCACCAAAACTCCTTTGGTGGAAAAAATCTAACCTGAACAGGTAAGTAAATATTCATGCATTATGTTCTTCAGGAATATTAATGTGTTTAATTATGGGATGTTAATCCAGACCCCACTGGTGTGTTATATGACATATGGTGTGTTCTTTCCTTCTTCCTTTCTTCCTTCCTTTCCTTTCCTTTCCCTTCCCCCCTCCCTCTTTCCTTTTCTTTCTTTCTTTCTTTCTTTCCTTCTAGATTTTATTGTTAAGTAATCTCTACCCCCCACATGGGATTTGAACTTAACAATCCTGAGATCAAGTTGAGGCCAAACGTTCCAGTGACTGAGCCAGGCAGGCACCCCTGGTGTGTGATTTCTAAAAACCTCAAACTTTCAAAATCCCAAAGCATGTGAAGGCCCTGAGGTATCAGGGTTGAGATAAGAGACTGTGGCCTGTGTATATTCTAAGTGCTATGTATCTATTAACTCGCTTATTCCTCGCAATAACCCTGTGGAGGAGAACTCCTTATTACTATTATACCCATTTTAGAGATGAGGAACCTGAGGCAGGGGCAGGTGAAGCAACTTGCCTCAAAGCTGGTGACTGTTGGAGCTGGGGCTTGGATGCCAGCATCCTGGCTCCAGAGCCTACTCCCTGGGCCATGCCCCCCTCTGCCTGGGGTAGGGTGGTAAACAGCAGCAAGTACACGCCCCCAGGCTGTGTGGGGAGTGGATCCATATTCCAGGTCGTCTCCAGGGACCGCCAACCATCTAGTTTGCCCTGGAACCATTCTGTGTCCCTGGAAACCCCTCAGTCCCACCAAACTGGGATGAACCCTAGTTCTTGGGGACCACGCGTCTCCCCTCTTATAAGTGTCCCGAGCATCCAATCCACTGAGGGGGATCCCAGGGTCTGAAAATGTGTATGTTCACATAACATGGTTTCTCAACCAAACCAGGATCTCCTGCAGACACTTAACCAAGACACTGGGAGAAAACTCTGGAGGAAATGCGGGCTACCTCAGACTCACCGAGAGGCAGGGTGTCTGTGTTCAAGGCTGGCACCTGCCTCGGGGTTTATAAGGACAAGTGTGACTCTATCTGGCCTTCCCCTTGAGCACTGACTTTGGACGCCTTTGTAAACACAGTGGGAATATTCCTTTGCAGGGAGATTTACTCTGATACTTAAATTCAGAAATGACTAGCTCTCACCCCTACCTTCTAATTTTAGCTTGTTAAAGCCCACACCTGACTTCTTAGGAATGGGCCACACGCAGGACTTTTATCCACCTGCCGTAAGCCTGCCCAGTCCTGTCCAAGTGCAAAGCGGAGGGAGGCAAGGCGCCTGCCCTTGACAAGTAGGTCTGGGCTATGGAGGCGGGAGAGAAACATGTGCCTAGCAGAGAGAGAGAGAGAGACAGAGGGAGGAAGAGAGAGAGAGGGAGAGAGGGAAAGGGAGAAGAAGGGAGAGAGGGAGAGAGAGAGAGGGAAGGAGGGTGGGAGAGAGGGAGAGGGAAAGGGAGAGGGAGGG